>BJBW01004586.1:0-48593 GCA_004320125.1 Scolopax mira | reverse complement strand
GTCCCTGCCTGTGGCAGGGGTTTTGGAACTAGATGATCTTTAAGATCCCTTACAGCCAAAACCACTTTATGATGCTATGATTTATTGATGAATTATTAAAAAATTAAGGAACTTACATAAATGTGACATTACTACTAGCCAAAATATTCTCCTTCACAAATGAAACTTTTTCATCAAAATCCTTCAGTGTACCATATGGATTTTATATATATGTTCAGGTCCCTTTTACTTATTTTTAATCTTCAGGCAGGCAGAACTATATCCCAGGACTTGACATTTATACTAAGGGATGGTAGGATCTTTCTTGCTTCACTTCAAAATAATCATCCTTTGTTCCATTTGCTGCTTATGCAATGCAAAATTTCATGCAATACACAGTGTCACACTGTTGAGTGTTATCTGTACTTGTACATTTTGCTGCCTCAGCATCTCCAGTAAAAACATGTTCCCTAAATCATATTTATATATATGAGTTACAGTGCAATGGAGGAGGAAAGTGTCTGTACTTTAAAAATTATCTTTAGAACTTTGTTGGAAGGGATACTTAGAGTGTAACGTTCCTATATACCTCTATGATTCAGTAATGTAGCCAGGCCATAAATTAATTCTTAATGGTATTTTGCTAAATTGAAAAAAAGACAGTTCCATTACTACAGCCCATAACCTAAATCTCTTGATACAAAATGACTTCACATTCAGTTATAAAGAGCTGAAAGACAACAGTTAAGCTTTAAAATCGGATATATTTGAAGATATCCCATTAAAATAGTAGCATTGATACTGCTGAAAGGAATCAACTTGACAAACCTTTCTGCAGACAATCAGTGGTACCTATGTATCTTACCTGGTCTCTGGAATTTTACCAACAGTAAATACCATTACATTTTGTAATTTAAAATGTATTTGTACCAACATATGAAGCACTACAGAAACGAGATTAGCATAAGAGTGTTTCTTCATAAATATCCTTTACTGGAATTAAAAGATAGCAGATAGAGTATATGAAAGTGTGTGCTTGAGATTCTGCTAAATTACCACAACCATTAATCTACCTCTTTTGCACCTTTTGACATTAGATATAAACATACTTCTTGAGGAAAAGGGAGCTGGGTAGCAGAAGAAATTATGCAGAGAGCAGCTGTATTAATATTTGTCTGGCCTTTCCTCACAGAAGTAGTACACCGACTGCTGAGAGTTAGTCATTAATGAGTAACTGTCAATATATTCAACATGTCTATAGATTTTATAGCCAAGCTTGAAATGCCTTGGATCTGTCCAAAGGTCTTAAATTTCCATAGATCAATTAGAATCTAATACAAATTTAAACACACCCACACGCACCCCACCCCTGAAAAAATAATCTTTGTACACTTTTGAAAGCCTGTGTGCAAAGTTAGAGGGGGAAAATGGAACTCAAGTGTCATAAAGAAAGACAGAAGTGCTGTAAAGTGCTTTGGAGTTACGGAGGGCATGCACTCGACTTCTCAGTCTATTCAGAAGCAGCACAATTTTTTCACTGCACAATGAAATCAATTAATAACAAATGCACTCACTTTGAGTTGCTTAAGAAAATGTCCAATTTAATAAAGTTGCTCCTATCTTAAATTCCAACACTATGCAATTGTGGAAGTGCAATGGTTAGTGCTAAGTGAAGGCACTGACATACAAAGCATATGAGAAACTTGCGGGAAAGGAGAGAATGAGCAAGACACTAATACCAGGATTTAAAAAAAAAACCAAAAAACCAAAACCAAACCCAAAACCACCCCCCAAACACGCAAAACCAGCAAAGACAGGAAAATGAGCCACCTATACTGTAGTATTATATGCTAAGGAGAGGTCAGGGTCGAATCAAATTAACACATCTCCGTAAGTAACCCAGAACCCTTGTATCTTGAAATGTCTTGCCTTAAAGAGAGGAATCAAGGATTTGGTCTATAACATCTTTCATCCAAACAGGGTGGCTACACTAACTGCAATATGCCAGGACAGATCAGAAAAGGTAGTAAACAAATTAGCACCAGGGAGGCTTCAGTTACTGTCACAGACCAGGCAAATCTCACATTGCTACAGGAAGCAGAGAGGACATTTGCTCAGATGATGCCAGTAACATTTTAGATATTTGAAAGCTGAGAGAGAGTGGTGAAGACTGCTGAAGGGCAGCATGGTGGAGTCGCTGGGGCAGTGTAGACTGTCCATTGAGAGGAGCTGGAGAACAAGCAGAAGGAAGCTAGAGCAGCTGAACAGCACAGTGAGGGGCTATTAGAAGCAAGATAACACACTTTAAAAGCTGAAATTGTGTCCAAATGAAGAAAATACAGAAGATTTTAAACTCTGGTAAATTAAATGCAAAACCACAGTGAGACAGGCAAAAACTCAGCTAAGCAAAAAGGAACCAAATAGTCTCAAGGCCAACCAATGACCAGTGCACAAAGATCACCCAGAGGGCAGGGCTACCACAGGGAAGCTGACCTATTTCTTTGCATTAACGATCACTGTGGAAGAAACTGAAGAGATGCCTGGGATTGAAGAAACTTCAGGATCAGATGTAGAGTACTTGGACAAAACAAACAATAAAAGCACTTAAAGGTATTCACCTGAGTATTCAGGTGAAGTAGAAAATGTGATTTGCTGAGTAGGTTGCCCACTTGGTTTAATCACCTTGGTATGTACCAGATGGTGGGAGGTGTCTATACCGGATATAAAAATAGGGGCTGGGATAGAATCTAGGGAACTATAGGCCTAATATCTATACCAAGAAAATTAGTAGAAACTGTGATACAAGTTAGAACCGAGAAGGTCTCGGCTCTGCATGCAGTGGATAAATTGTAGCACTCACTGAGAAAATAGCTGGTAGATGCTAAAAGTTTCTGAAGGCTGAAGTTTACAGAAAATACTCCTGTTGAGGAGATCAGGAGTAGTAGATCAAAATCACATCCAGCTCAGGAAGCCCACAGAGATGCATGTCCTTGAAGGCTTGCTATTTTTCAGATCTTCCTTGCATATCTACTTATGACCACTGTTGCAGATGGGACACTGAAAAAAATAAATCTTATTTTGACCCATTAGGGACAAGCTTTTCCTCTGTCATTAAAAGACCTGAGCTGGCAATGAGATGTACAAGTCAAATCCAGAAAGCACAGCAGACACCAAGAGATTCCTTTGGAGATACCTACTGCTGGGTTCTCAGTGCTGTGTTGAGCCCTCATGGCCAATGTGGGACCAGAACAACAGCTAGTCATTTTTCCAGCATCAGCCATAAATCACACTGATCTAAGTTTCACCTGAGAAGGCATAAAATATCACAGCCTTGATGTTTATAGATAAATGAAGCTCCAAGTTTATTTCTTGCTTTCCCCCTCTTGAAAGTAGACCTTTTGAAATGTACTTGAGTCCATCAGAAAGTAAATCCCATATAACCTTAGCATATTGAGTCAAATATTGTGGGGGAAAAAAGTGCAGTGTCATTAAATTTTTAAACAAACTTTCATTTAAAAACGCGGAGTGTGAAAACCTGGCTACTTGTTAGAATGCAATTTGTATGCAAATAAGGAGAAGGGATATGAGATCCTTAAACTAGTATTCACAATTAGAGTTAGGAAGGTCATCATAATTCCAATTAAAATACAACATCATGAGTACAAATAAATCAATTCTCTAAATTACTAGTCTTTTCTATTTTTTTAGGAAGTCTTTATTAATAAAAGGAAGGCAAATAATAATTGAACATGGAATTGGCCATAAAGCATAGAAACAAACTTAAAGCTGAAGAAATCAGCTCACTGCTCCTATGATATTAATGAGAAATTTTATCCTCTCAAGAGACCGGGTCTTACATTGCCTGGACAGTTGGCTGGGGGAATGAAAGGGAGTAAAGGGGGCAGGTTGTAACCAAATTATAATCACATTGTTCCACTTTTCTGTGTCAACCCCAGGTAATAAACATGTTAAAGGCCTGTTTATGCCCCAGACCTTCAACCAGAATAGCCATTTGTAGAACTAAGTAACAGTAAGAAGCAAGGTAAACCAAGTCCCATATTTTGGAAAATTCTTACCATATTCAGGCTGACATTACTAACTATGGTTGCACTGAATGGTCCCCACCAATTAATATTTTCCATCCCTACACAAAATTAGTTCCAGTTCAGGATCTGGAAAGAGGAAGGGCAAAGGGACAAGCATTATTCATTGCTCTGGTGCAGAACAGAATGGAGGTTGCCTCCCTGTCTTGAATTCTTAATGATTTACAGGAAGACAGGCCTTCTCTAATACAAAGATATTAGTAACTAAAATAATCAAATATTACACAAATATTGCATCAGGAACTACACATAATTATATTTAACAAGTTTCTAGGTGAAGTGCGGAGTCAAGCTCACAGCCAAAAAGTAAAAATAAAATAAAAATCAGAAAGCTCAGAAGGAGAAGTGAGTCTCCTCTAGTTACAAAAGATTCAAATATTCCACTTGTGCCCTGATGACTTTCTCCCAGGCCAAGTATATGATGGCCTAAAAACAGATCAGCCAGTGAAGAGAGAATGGTGAACACAGCCAGTGAAGACTGTGGTGAACAACTTGATGATAGAATCATCTAAAGCTTTTAATTCCAAATCAGTTGTCAAAGTTGGTCTTTTCCCATCAGCAAAGCATTTTGAGTTACCTCTGCTACGTTTCTTTACCTTTCATTTCAAATAAGGCAGGAACAGAAACACTAAGTGTATTTTCACATAGGTAGTATCAAAGTGCAAAGACTAAAGAAAATATTGCACCCAAAGGAGGACAGAGTTATATAGAATTTAAAGTAAGTTAAATTTTGAAAGATGCAAAAAACAGCAAAGGAAAACATTTATACAACACTAGGATTGGTTTTAATGCAGTAACAAACAAAATATCTAAAAAAAAAAAACCCCACAAAACCTCAGAAATCCCCAAGCTCCAGTTAGCACAGTTGATGCTATAAAGCATAAAATAAACCTATATGGATACACAGACAGAGATATAAACACAAACGTATCTATAAGGCAATCTAGGAAGTTCTTATCAGAATTATTTTTGATTAAAATAAGATTATGTTATCTCCTGCAGGAAGGCAGGAGATCCAACACACATTTCAGTGTCAGAAAATGGTCACAAATATTCCTTTGAATTGAAAAGCTCCTGAAGTTACAATTAAAACAAGGTTTTTTAAAACTTTATTTTGTTTTCTAGAAGCATCAACAGCAAATCCCTTGCAATGCCATAGAATACATCCTAATATCTCCAGGCACTTCATAAAAATGCACAGTTGATTAAGCCCTCAATACAGGCAGTAAAGCAGGCTCTCGTTTAATAGACAAGGAAATTGATATAGAGGAAGGCATAGGGCAGACTTTCTGTTTGAATACCTTCATACGTCATTAACCCCAGCAACTCACATCGCTGCCAGCAACGGCCGCTCAGGACCTCTGTGGAGCCCAGGTGCACCAGCATGTTCACAAGGGAGGCAGTGGTTTAAGCGACCTCTTCAAGGTTACATAAATCTGGCTTCCAGGTCTGCTTTAGTCACAAAATCCATCTTGCTACACTATTTGGAATATAAATGAAATATATGTCAGATATCCTAATGGTTTTACTGGTTGTCTTGCCAAATGCATTTGATGGTCATGAAGTCCCTAAAGGGGACTTTCTTCTTTTCTGTATAATGAGGATGAATAAAAACCTGGTCTTTGTATTAGGAGTTCTCTTAATATAGGGATTGATGGGGTGGCCCTACACAGAAGTAGCTATGAAGAATGGTTACTGATAGAACTAATAAGTCAAAGAAATATTTTGAGGAACAATCCAGAAGCAACAAAGCCTACATAAGGTACTTTATTATCTGCAGACACCTGTTCTAAGCAGCTCTGTATATTGATCCCATAAAAAGGATCAGAAACAGCAAATTTAAAGCTGCCCTACAAAATATAGTAGATGACCGAAGAACTGTTTACTACTCTCTTCACTCCTATCTTTGTATCCACAAAAGTGATTTTACCCCTGCATAAACAAAAATGAATTTTACATTAACAATGGCTTTTTTAAGCATTTTAGAGAAATCATTTCGGTGAACTGCTTTGCAGCTACTAGAAGTAGTGTCAAAATTTAAAACGTTACTTGTGTTATTTTTTCTGTAGATGGAACACTCAGTTCTAGAAACATTGTTTTGAAGACAACTTGTACTCTGTGACCTTGTCTTTGAGGCTTTACTGGCAGATAATTTTATGCCACCTAGCTAAGTCTTATTATATCGTAATTATGCTGTCACATAGGATCTCAAACAAAATTAATGAAATACTATTAACCCAAGACAAGAGCTGTGGGAACCAGCAGAACTCTCCCCATGAGCATTTGTTTTTACTATTAAGCCCCATCACTTAAACTCCTGTATCAGGTATCTAAAGAAATAAATAAAATCAGGTAAATTAAGTTCAATATACAAATGTTTTGATTAAATGCTGTCTTCAGTTTCAGATTTTTCACTAAAAGCTCATCACAGTCCTCTATAGTCAAGAAAGAAATTAATTGAAACTGGTGAGAAAGACAAAAATAGAGAAGATAAATTAGGAAGGGCAAGAATGAAAGCACATTTCTGCCTGCCTGGTCGGTCTCAGACAAACAGGATAAAAAAATTACCCAAATACAATTAAGTTCTTCCTTGAGACTTACATAAATAAAAGCTGTTAAATGTAATTATCTGTAGAAACATGAGAGCACCGAATATTGATAGTCTGATTTGATCGCTAACGAGAGGAAGATGCAGAAACTGGGAAGCAAGGATGATCTTTTCAGGACTCTGTTCCCATGAGTCAGAGCTGTTATTAGGAGGTGATTATTTTAGCTCCTTTGAGCCTTCCCACTACTCTGCACTCACAGAACAAAGTCTCAGTACAAATACTAACACCTCATCAGTTCTGCCTCACTGAGAAGGATCTACTGTACTTTCCTATATTGATTGTAAAAAGATGTGAATAACCTGAGAAGTAATAGCCATGAAAACTTTCCATGTAAACAAAATAGACATCTTTATTTTGTGTGCAATTAGTTTTGAGCAAAGGGAAGAGTAACAGGTTTCCAATCACATCTTGCCACTAGATTCACCTAAACCTCTTTAACCATGCCCTCTCAGAGACAGAGAACAGTTAGAAAGTGGCTCAAATCATAGTCAGCCAAGACTGAATCACTAAATCAAGGAATTACCTGGTTGGTAGTGGGTAGCAGCCAACCACATCACCCATATCCCCTGATGATCAAACCCAGTTCTGATGGCTCAGTTTCTCAGATGCCAGAGGACAGACAAGCAGAGAGCACGTTTCTCCATAAATATATTTAAATACACCCCAAGTTTCAGGTTGGGCTCGTCTAAGTTCCTTACATACAGATGCATGACTCCCACTTCTCCCAGCAGACATTGCCCCATCACATTATGTGACAGAGAAACTCAGCAGCTGCCCCCAGCCTCACCTGCATTTCATCTGTCTTGGATAATGCTTAACACATGTGAAAGAAAAGGTAGAAAAGCTGGCAAGTTAGTGCAGCCTCATCTGAGTCTAAGTAGCTGGTAACTCTGAGCAATTTGACTTGCCTTTCATTGTGATGTTGCATTCAACATCTCAGGATCATTCAGTGACAAAGCAAATAATTCCTTTTAAGTGCACAACACAAAAATTACTTGAAAAATACTCAGCCTAAAAACATTTCCTGAAGGAACTGTTCATAAACTGTACCCTGTGCAAATGTTGGTAAATGTTTTAGCAAATGGTTACTATGAAAAATTCGATTGTTCTCTAAAGGGTTGCTGGATTTGAAGATTAAATTCAAGTCACTGGAGTGTAAAATGCAGGAATTATAAATTTAGCTGAAGTATTGTAACATGGAAGACATGTGCAAACAGCCACAGTAGCTCCATGCTCCTAAAAAAGAGTAAGGGAGCAGCCCTATTAAGGGGAAAGGGGATCATCAAGGACGTCATTGAGGACTTCTCAAGATTACCAGCCTCTCTCTACTACAGATCAAGAGCCCAGTACACATATCTTAAACTTCTCCAGTTGTACAACCCAGGCTTTCCAAACATGGACCATATTTGTCCCTGATGTAATTGTTAACTGAAACAGATTAACTTCAACCTGTTAAATGTGACTAATTTAATAGCTGTCTAAATAGAAGCATAATATGAACCTTAACTGAAATTGATGAGGCTGTTTTGCAAAACCTGTTTGATTTTGGACATCATCTCTTACAATATGTCAGGCCTCACTCTTCCTTTGGCAGGCAGTTTTTTGACCCTTGGACAGGAACACACTTGTCAGCCTTTACACCACAGACATTGTGTTCATAAATACACATCAACGTGACGTAACATCAGCCAATGCTATTACCAGCCTTACTAAGCTGAGAGTTCCCATGCAATGGCTTTTTTTCACTTTATACCTACAGACAATTGATGTCAGACTGCATGCTTATTAACATGTATTTGATTCCTGACCTAATTCAGCAGCATTTGTTTTCATCGGTGCAAGAAATGGAGCGGCCAGAGACGACTACAAGGGCTCACATGAGCCAAGAGTTAAGTGCTTCATGAGCAACTCTTGAATTAGAAAAGTTGTGCTCCTCCTTTCACTCTGGCCTGAGCCCAAACACATAAATTGGTTTTCCGTTCTTGTTATATACATATAGACACATGCATGTATATGCCTTTTTCAAGCTAGGTTAATAACTGCTGAAACATATCAGCATTCTGTCTTAAGGCCAGAATCTGTCTGATTTCAGCAAGTTTCAGAGGTACACAGCACCCCCCAGGATCTCGTAACCAGCTTCAAACAGCATGCCTAATTCTCGAGCTGGCCATACACTTAATTTAGGACAGAAGTGGCCCATTCAAGCAATAGTTTATCACAAATACAATGTGTTTTTCCACTTACAGTATTTTGAATTTAACTCAAAATCTCAGGCCAGCTCCTGTCACCTGTGAGCATAAAGTATTATCTGTCCTGGAAAGAACTGCTATGGGATCACTGCGCAGTATTTTGTATTTTAAAATGCTACAAAAACTTTCAGAGTAGAACACTAACATTTTTTATATATCTTTACGTACTTTAAAATCATAAAAATCATAGAATTGCCTAGGTTGGAAGGGACCTTTCACATCATCTAGTCCAACCATCAACCTAACACTGACAAAACCCTCCCTTCCCATCCACCTTTCTTTTAAAATGCAGTTTCATGCATTAATTCACCTAAGATAAAGACATCAGTTTGTGATCTGATGAAAAATCTCTGGACAGAAAAAAAAATTCTTCTTAAAAAACTTGACATTTTCGTACCACAGAGACACTGAAAGTGTCCCAGCATTGGTCTGGCACAGATGCAAACTAACAGAGATGTGTAACAAATTGTCTGTAATTAAGTCCTCATCAAGTAAAGACACTGAGAAAAAAAAACTCTTCACTGGTATTTCTGCACCACCATTATCCCACTTAATATTCAGCAAGACAGGCTTTCTTACAACCTCGCTTTGAACCCACAATATTAAAAAAAAAGAAAAGAAAAAAGGCAGAGCACATTTGGGGCTTTATCTTTTCTGCAAATTATAACATGAAGACTGTAAGTATCTTCAGCCCTGCTCAACAGCACACGTTCTGTTAGAAGGGGAAAATGGCTGAACTATTTTAAACATCTCAGAACCACATAATGGCCTTTCACTAGAGGGCAAAATGGTTGCATTCAAAGGCCTGTAAATTTACAGCCAACAGAAGGTAAGAGAGACCTTCTAAAGCTATGAAAAGAGGACTTAAAAAAAATCATACAGGGAAAGATATAAGTACTTTTCCAAATTATCTTTGTGCTTAAAACTTTTAAGTGCAGCTAGCACTTACAGTCTGGGTCTGGTCACGCCAATCAAAGGACTGCACTTGCAATCAACTGAGTAAATGATCAACAGCTAAGGAGTAAGTCAACTCTTTTTCCACCTTAAGATATTCATTTAGAAAACACAGTTAGTTAATATTTACTGACATGATCTGCCATTATCCTAGCAGTTCCTAGAAAGATTACAAATTCATTTCTGCTATACCTGTTGCTCCTAAGATGTCAGTTTAAATACACAGCATGTCAAGAAGACTAGATTTCCTATACTGCAGGGTTTTGTTCTGTATTTTTAAGATAAAGTTTATTTCAGTTGTTGAATCTAATGAGATCTGGAAAATATAGTCAGAAGTGAAAGTTTACTTGTGTGGTTGCTAAGTAACAGGCTTGTACATAAGCTGAGTGATCATTTCATACAGGACTTTTCCTCCTAAACATCGCGATGTTTTCAGCAAATTATCCAGCTGAAGGTAAAACCTTTCCCATTTTCCAGTTTTCCAATTATTTAATGATATTTAGAACACATGAGATATTCCAAAGAGTTTTATTAATTTCTGCTCTAAATATTTAAAATATTGGCAGCTTTCCCAAGCAGCAGCATCCATTTCAGCCTGCAGGGCACATTCCCAAGCAGCATCTAATAACAGGGCTCTGCTGAAGCCACTGACCTGGATTAAAGGGACACTCTCAGGCAACTCCTAAGGAAATCATGGAATAAACATAGTCTGGCTTTCAAAAGACTGAATCACCCTTAGGGCACAGCTGCCTGTACAACAGCTAAAGCAAGGATTTTATTTTTAAACATAAGACCTTCTATGATCCTAGGAGTCTGGCAGCATTGTGCAAGAACTGTGTTCAGCCACATGGTCACCGCCAGCAGGATAAAGCTCCTCTAACTTCAGAGAGATATTCCACAGGGTTAGTCAAAGTGCTATTCTGGATAAGGGATAAAGACACTGAACTCATGAAAGGACAGACCTGATCATTTTGCTTTACTCACCTGCACAGGAAGAGCTAACTAAAGAGTGTTTACATAAGCTAGTTTTGTCCAAGGCACCTGATGGTCCTGGTCTAAGCCACTGTATGTCACATAAAATGTTAGATAAAACTTTTTAATGCCCTAACTCCACCATCCCCCCAAAATAAAATAGAAATTAAATTAAATTACATCATCTTAACGTTACTGCAGAATATTTCCAAATTTCAAATAAAGAAGTTGCAGGTATTTGCACGCTGATTTAAAGTGACTACAAATAAGCAGCCATGTAACTTGAAATCCATCTTCTTTCTTTCCTGCGAGGAGCTTTCAGTTTGGTGGTAACCATCCTGCAGGACTGCCCTGCTCCTCAGTGCTATCCCACCATGACATTCCCATAAACAACAAAGGGCCATTATCAATGTCACCATGAAAGAGCAGCTGCACAGCCAACCAGAAGACTTCTCTCTGCAAATGTTAATCAAGCACAGTTCAGGTGCAACCCCATCTGCACAGTGGTATTTAATGCTTTCATTAGTAATCTGGACAATGGCAGCAATGCAAATACAGGCATTTTGTGGAAAACATTCCAGAGAATCAAATTGCAGATGGGTGGTAGATAAACCTGTAGCACTCCTCACCCTCCCCATCTGGATCGAGACATTGTTTTCCCTCCTCCCATTACAAAACTTCTCAATTTCCCTTCCCACTTTCCAGGGTGGAGGGAAAAGCAGCAGCAGCAGGACAGGTATCCTTCTACTTCTACAACAGCCCTTCCTCTTGAGTGCTTTTTCAGTACAAATTCCTCTCTCAGAAATCCCTCCAAGTGCTGCAGCAGAGCTGAACTGTCCACACTGCAACTGGAGCGACAGCCACCCCTGCAGCACACTCTCACCATCTTCTGCCAAAATTCAGATTTCCAGCTAAATGGATTCACTTGAATAACCAATATCAGACTGGTAGGCAAGCAGAAAACCCCACTTTGGGAACCAGAGGTGCGGACTCCATGCTCCAAGATCAGCACCACTTACAGGATGGCTGGTTAAGTCACAGCTTTACAGCTGATGCTGCATTCAGAAGCAGCCTTGGACAGTATTCCACCCTTCTGTGCAACATCCCAGAACAGAGCAGAAAATAAATTCAGCATCTCCGACAGCCTATAGGATTGAGATATTCCCACAGATTCTAAAAAAAAAAAAAAAAAAAGTAAATAGGTTCTGGATTGTTTTCCTTGTTTTTCCACTCAAATTCCCATTTCCTCTTGAAAGAGCAATATATGAATGGAAATATTTCTATATCTAGAACCAAACAAGTAATAAAGGGTAGAAAAAGCTTTCAAGAATAATGACACGAAAAGCAGAAAAGAAGAATTAAACCAAACAGTTGGCATGAATTAACTCAATACATTCCTTTCCATGTTTAGTAAACATTTTAACACAGAAATGGAGCCTAGTTTAATTTCTAGATGCAGACCTGGCTCTGCTTGGCAAGAATTCAAAGACTATATCTAAATTTTGCAGCTAGCATCAACTGCTCTGGGAAGCTGGGGAAAAGATAACTAACAGGAGATTGGCATCCATATTTTACAGCCCTCTTCTGGTTGAAATTATTCCATCACTTTAAAAAAACCAACCTTCTTCAAATAGCTTAATTTTGCAAGTATAATTGCATTCAGTAATTATCTCTTTCTGATTCCCATGGTAATTCCTTTTCAGAAATCACAATAGCAGAGACTACATAAAAGCAGTAGAACATGTACACAGCTTACCTACAAAAAAAGCCATAAATAACAAACAGACTGCTTACTGCAACGTTGCTGCTGTTGCAGTGATTGGAGAGAGGGGGGCTTTTGTTTTTAAAGAAAATGTAAATAAATCCGCACCAAACTATCTTCTTCAATTTTACCCAAATTAAAGACAGTTACATATTTTTGTCAGATTACTTATTTTTTTTCCCTACAGACAATTTTGTCCTTCATCAGCCTTGCGCCGGATTTCTGCAGTCCTGATTTCTTTGAGGAAAGTCATCAGCCTGATGCAAGACTCACCTTTTCTTTCATTATATAATGAAAAGAAATTATGAGTCTTTTCTCTTTCAGCTGTAAGTAGCTGCAGGTAATAAGTGAGTCATCAGCTCAATACTGTTACGTCAAATAAATGACATCTGGCCACACAGCAGTATAATTGTCGACATTTTTCTAGAATACTAAATCTAGAAACTTCACTCAAGCTACTATTCACTCACTCAGAACAGATAAGATATTGTCCAGTATTAAACAGTAATGCAAAATCATTAAAAAAAAAGAACAAATTTCCCACCTCCACTCACTGCTGCACGTCTTCCTACTCTAAGGTAGTCGGGTAAGAGCAAGCAACAGGCAAAGCAGCAACACAGCTAGGTCCCAGTAGTGTTTTCTACACCATCTATTACAAGTAACCAACCACTTGGTAAGACAACATTTGAATACTTAGACACAGAAAATAAAGAGCACCGTAAAACATTGGATGCCATGACCATCATCCAGCTCTTGTAGAAGATATTAACTACAAATACTACACTGAAAAAGGAATGGATTATGATATATGAGTGTCAGGGCTCACTTGCCAGCGTACAAGATGGACTTGAATAACTGCAGGAACACGAGAAGTCACTTTTCTCACTATAAATTAGAGCTGAAAGTTAAGGACATAATATTAGCTTGAGTACATCAACAGCAGGAAAAATAAATCACATCTAAGTGGAAACTTTGTGTTTTCCTACTTAGGTCAAATCACTTCTACAGAACACACTTTCCCTTTGTCCATAAACATGAACCTATAGAGAGGACACTCTTGTCCTCTCCCCCAACACCACTCGGGCTTTACATTCTGTGACTCATTTCAGGGCCACTGAAAAGAGCTATAGAAATATGTGACTGCCATGACAGCTTGCATGGGTTGTCAAGCCAAGTGATTTATGCAGGTACCAGCAGGTGAGAGGGGCAGGCGTCCTTCCACATTGCAGACATGGGAAGGGAGGACCAGGGATCTGCCAGGCAAGCACAGATCTGTTTCAAATTCAATTTGCCCGTTCTCACACTCTGTACCAGCAAAGATAAAAGGTTAATCATACTACAATATGTACTCAAAAATCTTTATTTTACATTTATTAACCTCTTGCATTATTTATAGTGGCTTAGCACTTGCAGAACATTTCCATTGCCTAAGAGGCACAAAGAGCAGGATAACCGTGTCCATTAACTCTGTCAAAAATCCCAATCAGACCATGCTTGGTGTCCCTGTACAAAGCATACAAGCGAGGCTGGGAGACTGGATAAAGCAAGTAAAAAAGTTCCAATAGTGAGCCAAAACCACCTTCTGCAATCAAACTTCTTGTGCGTTTAATACCAATAAACCAGTTGCAACCCAGCGTCCACCTTCCAGAGAAGAGAAAAAAAAAATTGAGCTCAGAAGTACAGAAAAACTGCAGATTTTTACAGGCACTTATCTCTACATTTCCCCTTAACTTCTAAGGGCTGGCAGTTATTTCAATGTAGGTGCGTCGACTTTAAAAGCTTTTTTCACAAAAACGATTATACACTGCTATTTTACTGTATTTAAATCCCTATGAATTGAGTTAGGAACATCTCCATAAAATTATAGCATTAAATTTTTATACTTCATATTTAAAAAAATATAAAGACAGCAGGTCCTAAGATCACTTGACTGTGACAAATTGTCTCTTTCTGCTCACTTGAAATTGGCCTGTGAGACTTATCAAATCCCCAGCTTTGTTACTGCCTAGAAGAATTGATTTAAAAGTGCACACTGTCATTATATACTTACAGAGTGGTATATTTTAGGATTATGCAAGTGCTCGATATATAATTGGATCTGTCTTTTTGCCACATCTTAAGTTTTCTGACTAGAGAAAACAGAAAGTTTTAAAATCCACAAAAAATGTAAGTAATCTTTATAAAACAACAATAGAAGGCCAGAATACAACTCCTAATTAAATGAATGTGACCTTCTTAAAATTGTCAATCAAATTTAATTTCCTATGGAATAAAACAGGAATGTCTTTTTTGAAATGTCACTGGTGCCTATGTGTTTCTAGGGATCACAGCACAGCTCTGTGGACCTCTGCTAGTAAACACATGAATCCCAAGTTTGGGACATCACAAAAACAGGTCACTTGCTTTCAAAAAACAACTATAAAACCACAGCACAACGAGCACAATGTATTACTGCGTTTGTGCCCAAGGTGAAGGCAACCAAACTCTCCCCCTGAGCGGTGCCTTGGTGGTGGTGAGGCTCCTGCACTTCCAGAAGACTCTCGGGTAGCTTTCAGTCCCACAGTAGGGATGCTTTTCTCAAACACAGCACTAGCCACGTGCCTTGAAGTATCAAACCTCTTCATGTGTTACAGGTACAAACTCAAGATGAACTCCCCACTTGCCTCTTCAGCAGAAACAGGACTCTCAGGCTTTATAGCACAAAAACCTTTGCCTGGAGCACACGCCTGCCTCAAAGAAGTTACATCTTCATTCCTTGTACCTCTGCAAAAAGCACACGATTGAAACAGTTGCCTCTCAACAATCTTTGAAGTGAAGAATAACTGTCACCTGTTCCTCCATAGCTTGTCATTTTTTCCACACAGGTGGCTGCTGTGCCAGTATCTGCCCAGGAAGCTGTTATGCAGGGGTACAGAGGTGTGGATTAAAACCATCCCTGTGTAACAGGGAATACCCCTGCTGGTTTTACTTGAGTGTGCCATTTGTGTGCAGCATCCTCCAGAGAGAAAGTCTCACTCAAGCCACAGACTCCAGTTCCACAAAGACACAGAGATACTTTGATCCCCTGCTCAAACTCCCCCAAGTTATTTATATTTATAGCTTTGACTTAAAAATACTGATTGTACAAGAAGGCATATTATTTAAACTCTGTTTAAAGAAAAAAAAAAAGTTTAAAGTCTTGAGAAACAAGGTAAGATTTGGAGGACCTGAAAAGCAGACCTGTCTGAAAACTAATTTTATTTAGAAATAATTCTTCATCAAAAAAATTCTTTATCAAAGCAGATGAAGTAATAAGAATACTTCTGTCAAAGTAACCCACAGGCTGATAGAGAAGGTCTGTAAACCTAAGCAGCACAGGGCTTTCAAAGACAAGTGCTGAGCCCTATAATTAATAACTGTAATTAATTATAACATTGCTTCCCAGAAATGTTTAAATAACTAACTACTATAATTAAAACCTTATTAAATATTTGGTTCCAACTTTAACCATCATCAACATGCACAGTAAAATGACATCCCTATCTGTATTTCTTCTGAGATTACAGGGAAGCACCATTACAGAGGAATTCTGAATCACAGAGTAATATTGGTCTGTATGTTCTTTCCCCTACCTGTTATTTGACAAACAACAGTGTCATTTTCCATGGAACTTTGGTTGCAACAACAATCTATGCACAATGCTTGTGTAATGGAGTCCTCTTTCTGCCAAACCAGAGAGAAACCGAGCTGATCAGTTTATTGCAATCTGACAGTACCCAGTATATTGGCTCAGTATTGTAAGGAAAACTATTTACTAGTCCAGTGTGTGCTGCTACACAGAAACCTTCCTGCATGGGGAGAGAAAACCACAGTTCACAGCAGCTTTTGCGAGAAGGATGCCTAGAACAAAGAACAAGTGACACCTGCCAGAGCTGAGTTGTTTCTGTGCACTTTCCCACTTTCCTTCCTGAAAAATGCTTGACTTTTCTGCAGAGCTTCTAAGATGATATGCAATGAGAAGTGCACGATAAGTTGTCACATGCTTAAAACAATACTTGTCAAGGTTAAATATAATAAACATATTTAATTTTGTAAAAAACACCCCAACAGATTCTTAAAGTTATTTCTGTTCAGCAACGCATTGGTAGATCAAACAAATGTGCTCTTCTGGATGCTCTAAAATTGCCAGTCTCCTGTATTTATTTAATTCAGGTTTTACACTTCTATATCAGCACCACCACCCCTTTTCCATGCTCTTGAACATACTTCCATTATCACTTTGAGGGGTCTAAATACAATTTGTGAGCAATGAATGTTGAATGAATGATAACCCCTGCTGTGGTGAAAGACCAGAAATTCAGAATCACCTATTGATAGGTAGGAGGGTTTTTTTTCTAGTTTAGATACACATGTTTTCCCAATAGGAGCAGCTGGAATCTCACCAGTTGCCAAGCAATGCTGCTCAGTTGCCACTGTGAATGCAAAATTTCATTTACAGTTGTTTGTTAATCCTTTTACCACTCCAGTCTCAAACTTTCCTAGTCAGTTGTGATGAATTTTGTTTTGCAATTGTTCACGTTTGATATCTGGAACACATGCTTTACATGTCATACATGGATTACAGCTTATTAGGAATGTGTGAATTACCCAGGCAGTACCTGCAGTGCGAGAGTCCATTTTAAGAGTCTCAGTTTTGGAAGGGTGTCAGTTACCACCAACGTGATCAATTTTCAACAATCCCCTCACTCAGCACCTGACTTTAAGATTTTTGTCACGCTCAATAAATTTTCTAGCAGGTGAGTAATGAGTCATAAGCAATTTATTAACCTTAATTATCAAAGTAATGAACTAATTCTGTTATATTTGCTTTGACAAAAATGTCCTACATTTCTGACCCATATAATAAAACGGATCATAGTCTCTGAGAGGTTTCCCAGACAGTTTTCCTAGTTAACAGAACTGTTTACTTCAGACTATTTTCTTTTCAGTTTATGTCTTGTTTGTAAAGACCTTTAATTCCTTTCTCATTTCTATCACCTCCCCAATTCTCAGAAAATCTAGAAACTGGTATCTTCCTTCAGGATTAAACTCTATCAAGCAGTTCTGAACACAATATACTCCTGCAAAAAAAAACCCAAACAGTAAAAAACATTTGCTGAAGAGAGCATATTAAGGTAATTCTCATGGAGGCAGTCTGTGACAAGCAAATAGAGAGATTTGTCTCAGAGCATTGTTTTTGTTACTCTGCTGCAAGATTTCCAAGAACTAGTGTTTGCCAAGTGGATGTAATCTCTTCCCAAATCCTGTGCCAAGTGCCTTCATTTAGTATTAGTTGTAATCGCTTTGCAAGAAACAGTGAGTGGGACAAGAAGGGAAGAGTGGCCACACAGCGTTCCCCCCTTCACACTCCTATTTCCTATCATCATCTGTGGACTCAAAACATGCTTCCAAAGCCATTAATTAAATGGGTAAATCAATCTGGAGGCAAGAAGGAAGCCTGCAGTGACAAAGGAGGAGTAGGGCTGTCACAGCCTGTAGTGTGAAGTGGGGGCAAGTTGACACCACTATTTGGCTTATGAAACACCCACCATGGGGCAAGGTGCTGGCACTCAAGCAACTGGACAGACTGGGTTAGAATACAGTTATAAAACCATTAGAAAAAAATAGAAGTAACTCAATAGAGATGGGGCAGAGTATTGTTCACATACTTTCACAACCATTGAATTACTTTCCATTTAGGGAAAAGTAATATTCAAAATTAATCTCAGAGAGAGTAAATACTTCTGCCAGCAAACCTAAATAGATTGAAGCTGTTGCATCCTATTATTTTATTTATTTTCATTTAAATCAGAAAATAGGCTTTTCAAAATTTTTACATCAGAAATTACTCAGGTCATTTAAAGTATGTCTCCTTCCCAAATGAAATATTCACACAGTTCTGCCCCTTCTGTCTCTACCACAGAAAACACTGTTCACTTATTTGTATTAGTTGCATCCTAAGCTCAGATGGCAGGCTTGACACACTCACTTTAATGTAAAAGATAAAATCCTGTGATAGGTCTCCTATCACGTAAAAACAAGTGTTTGGTTTCATGCATGCAGTTCTGGCAAATGGAGGTGGTGAAGGAAACAGCATATTGACTATTTCTGTATTGACTATTATCACCCCTTGTAACTGTATTAGTTACTGTGTGATTAGAAAGGTCTGCAGAGAGTTCTGGACAGTAATTCTTCCACTCCTGTGGAAGGGAAACATGGGGAAAACACCTTCCCCATAAAGAGCAGGTTGTGCAGATATGGCTCGGGCTCTATCTTTGGTCTCATGTAGTAGCACATGAAGAGAAAGATCCTGTCAGATTGATTTTACATCTAAACCTAAACACAGAACATGACTTAAATTATGGGCTCTAATACTTGCAATAGGGCTTGGAAAATCAATTCCAAGCTATGATAATAAAAGAGGGCATGGGGAACAGTGTCTATTCCTTCCATGGATTTGGTACCATGAAAGAAAGCTAAATATATTAAAAATATATTAGTTATTTAGAGAGAGATAATGAGCTCATCAGTGGCATAAAAATAAGATATTATAGCAGAAATGTTCTCTTCACAAGAGGAAAAAAGGAGGGTAAAAAAACTCACCATAGTATAATGAATGTATCAATCAACACAGAAGACTGTTTTCCCCTCCCAACAGCAGTGGGAGGGGAAAAAAAAAAAGAAGAAAATTACAGACTCCAGCCTGAATAAAAATGTCCAAAATGATAAATATTTCTGATACTTATTGTCCCTATTATTCCTGTATGTGTTTGACATAATCCCATGCAAGAAAAGTGTATTCAGCAGCAACATCTACATATAACCAGGGGAGACAGTGGGGGAACCCAAACCAAAAAGACGCAACAGTAAGGACGCCACCAGAGACAAAAGAATTGTTGGTAGGAACAAACTGTAAAAAGTTGTCTTTTAGAAAAACAAAAATACACCCACCCGCGCAAAAAAACAAACCATGCTGTTTCTGTTGAAACTGCAACAGCAACATTTCAATTACTCTCAGAGGGTATCAGAATACCAGGGTAAGACTGAACCACAGTCATCCTTAGAAATTTGACAATATCCTCATAGGGTGAGATTAAAGTGATATTATCACACACCATATGATCTATATATCCTCATTCTTAATTTCAAAAAATACTTAGGGATGCTACCAGAAGTGAGCACAGATGATCATTAAGTGAAGCTATTTGGAATTTCCAGCCAAAATTCTCAGTGCATCAGCTGGAACCTTGAAAACTGCTTTAAATACCTAGCAGGGGTGTTGTCTCCATGAGCTCGCCTGCAACCTAGATTCTGTGCTGGGCAATTTTGTGACAGTCAAGAGTTCTCTGAAGGTACCCACGGTAGGAACAAAAAGGATTTCTTAACAAGTTTTACTTATCTGACTTTGGAGTTGTGTTTTGCCTTAGCCACTGAAAAGCAAACACGGCCATTTGAAATATGAAAGAAACAGCTGTAGCATTAAAATTAGGTAAAGCTTTATGAGCCCGTGCTAATTTCTCAGTGGATCTCCACACAACAAACACTGTTCATACAAAATAAAGCTCCTCTCCAAATTGTACTGCAACTGAACAAGGATATGAATCCTTATTAAAAAAGGAACGGCAAACATGAACATGGTCAGATTAAATTAGTTTTTTTCAACATCTTATGAATACCCTTAGGCATGATTTACCCATTTATAGCTTAGCAATATAAAAGGACAGCTTGTAAACTTCTCAGCCTAAATACAGACATCAGTGCTGGTAAAGTGATGTTCAGATGTTACTTTAAATCCTGCTGTATCTCATAAGGCAAATGAATAATTTTTAAGGGTCACTGAATGCATAAATTAGACTTGACAAATTTTTCCATCACACCCCTATTTCCTACAATAAATGACAATTCTGATAAAAAGTGCCGTGGCTTTATTGCGAAAAATAATTTCCATTTCAGTCCAAGCCAGGTGCATTACTAACCTAGCAAAACTAATTAATTTTGCTCCAAGCATTCTTTACAGAGATGCCCATTTTGAACAATTTTCAGTTTAATGAACCAGCTCCAAGCAGAAGAAATGCAGCATTAATGAAAGAAAGCCTACTTGCTTTTTGTTTTGTTTTGGCAAGTTTTTGTTTTGGCCTTAAGACGGATTGTCTCAAGTTAATTCAATTCTGGTGGCTGCGTGCCTCTCCAGCTGTGAAAGGTACTGCTTGGAGTGCCTGCTTGGTTGCACTTTTTCCCCCTAAAGAAAGCAACCAATTCAGGTAACTTACAGCCAGTAAGACCATCTAATAAATAACTTTAAGTACTAGCCCTATAGACTAACAGAATTGGGCAGGAAAAAAAAAAAGAGCATCTGGGAAAAGATGCAAACAGGAAGGGTAGCACCCATTCCTCTTCGCGTATACCTACATCCGCTCAACAGCATCTGCTCTCTCAGAACTGTCCCCAGGGAAGGGAATGTTGCAGAAATTCTGCTCGAGGTCTTACCTTTACACTGAAATCTCACAGCTAATTTTACCCTTGCCCTCTTAGTGGGAGGCTGTGTGACAGTTTTGGACCAAATCAAACCAACTGAACTCCTGAGTCTTCCATAACTCCTGAAAGAAACATTTGCAACTTTAATAGATCTACATCAAACTACTCGTGGTCTGGACTCCATTTGAGTATGAGGATACTGATGTCCCCAGATACCTCCAGATACCTCCATCTGGGTATTGCTGGGTACTGAATGACATCTCATGATACTCCTGATAATGAAAGACTGAAAAATAGAACTGTTGTCTCAGTGGTATGACAAGAGTTTACAATTAATCATAGGTGCCATATAGGTTCTATCTATAGTGTAGAAATCCACAGGGTTCTACCTAGTAATGCCAGTGGACATGACTTTTACCTGGAATGGCACACGCATGATTAAAGGCTTAAAATTAACCTCTGTGTGCAAGACAGATCTTCATCTCAAAAAGAAATCCTCGATTTATTCAAGT
Source organism: Scolopax mira (assembly GCA_004320125.1). Taxonomy (NCBI): domain Eukaryota; kingdom Metazoa; phylum Chordata; class Aves; order Charadriiformes; family Scolopacidae; genus Scolopax; species Scolopax mira. The sequence continues at coordinate 26,960 of BJBW01004586.1, read as the reverse complement.
TGAAGTAATTGCAAAAAGGAAAAAGAGCCCTATAATATACTTAAGTGAAAATTCACAGAAGACTAACTTTCTCCCTCTCAAGTGCACTTTCAAAAAGATGTTATTACTGAAGCTCAAGAGAAGTACTTGTAATCTGATGAAAATGAAACTATGCAAACTCTTCACACCTTCTTTCAAAATCTTTGCAGTGATACAGTCAATACCATGAATTCAGTGTTCAGAGATATTGCTGGCCAGAATTACATAGCAGGTTTATATAATGAAGAGCTAAAGCCACAGCCCAGATAAATTACCTCTCCTCTAACTTTCCCTCCTTAGACAGAGACAGAAGCAAATGCCATGCTTTGCAAACATGCTGCAGTTACAGACAGAAACACAGAGGGCATATTATGAAATAGTGATGTCCTATTTCATACACAGACAACAGCTCAGCCTCAGCCCCAGACTCCATAGCAACTCCTTGGTGATTCTCCACTTTCCACTAGGATGACAAGTAAAAGCAAGAGTAAAAAATAAACAAGGTGAAAAAAACTTCTCTATGTATTGGTGCTATGCCAATTGTCCCCTCTCAACTTATTTCTACTTAGTGCAACTTAGAATCATTTGGGTTGGGTTGGGTTGGAAGGGACCTTAAAGATCATTGAGTTCCAACTCCCTGCCATGGGCAGGGACACCTCCCATCAGACCACGTTGCTTTAAGCCCCCTCCAGCCTGGCCTTGAACCCCTCCAGGGATGGGGCACCCACAGCTTCTCTGGGCAACCTGGGCCAGTGTCTCACCACCCTCACAGTGAAGAATTTCCTCATTGATTGACTGCAGCAGGCGGCTAGTAATTTACTTTCTGATTTTTGCTGAAGCAGTAGAGTAACCCATTTTAGAGCCAAACCTTGCAACTATTAATTACTAACCTTAATAACTATCTTCAAACTGCTTTCTTAGGGAAATAAAGATAGGCAAACACGCCATCTTATCCCTGCCCCTTCCCCACTACATTTTCAACCAACCAATTTCAGCACAATTTGAGATACTGATGGAAGTTTGCATGGATTAAGCCCCAGCACCATCTGTGCAGCAGCACCTGGGTTTTGTTGGATTTGGGGTTTATTCTTTTTTTTTTCCCCCCTCTGGGACATCACCAAATAGCTCCCTCATGTTCCTTTATACTGACGATGATGATAGAAGGAATATCTGGGTGATTACACCCAAATCCGTCTCTAATGGCAACACATTAATCTCTGTCCAGTTTCATTAAAGAATACAAGTCAAGCAAGGAAGAAAACATCTTATAATGACCTTGCAAAAGTAAAGTTTTCCAGATGCCCAAGAGGTAATGTCATATCTCTGCATACCCTCGCTCCGCAGGGCAGAAACAACCAGTCAGGTAGCTCTGAAATCAGCCCTTATGTTTCCTCCACCTCCATGCCCCTTTTTTTAAACATATATTTTCTTTACTAAATCTTGTCTGCCCAAGGAACAAGTTCAGCCCACCACAAAAAGTGTCACAGAAGCTTTAAGCAAGAGAAAGCTTTTGTGACCCAACTGCATCACATGGAATAGAAGCTGGGCACATATCCAGAGAAAACATCACCAAAAAACACAGAAAAATGAAAACTGTTGTTTAGCAGCCTCTCTAAACTCCAAGCTACTGAAAGAGCTACTTCCTGAATTACTTATCTTTAGCAGCAGCAAGACTGACAGCATGCAAAAGTTGGAAGAATCGATGCAAGAGCCATCTTCTGTAGAAGAACTTACTTGGTTTCTGATTGTTGGCCCAAAGCAACATTAATTTACAAGCCCTGGTTTCTACCCTTTGTGAAAGAGATAGCAGGATACAGCCCAGACCATAGTTGGCATGGACATGCAGAGAGTGAGGGCAGAGAAAGGCAAGTAAATTATTTAATTTCTTCATGTCTGAGCTATGCTGCATATATTCTGCGTGGTTTGTCTCGGGAGTATGGGTACTAACCTCTCACAAGAAGATGAAATAAGTGCTGAGCTCTCAACCCATACAAATACCAAAGCTGTCTTTTCCTGAAAATCCTGAGAGAAACCATCTGGAATGACTCACTTAGTGGCCTTTTTCCAAGTCCTGCCTTGTTCCTCCACATGTGAGAAATGAACTGTAAGGCCACTTTCATCCTAAGTTGTTCTATAGATCCTTTGGCTCTTGCTTCATGGCTGAATGCAGTGTTCGATATACTGATCATCACCCCTCACTGGGATCTGTGAAACTCTTTGCTCTTGCCCTGATCCTTCTGGAAGACCAATTTTTCTTTTTTTTTACCTTCTCCATTGAAGCCTCATACTTCCCTCTTGCTCCGTCACAATTATATTTGCTTTCTATAATGGAAGTGGAAGAAGTGTCATGGCTAAGAGTGGCAGTTCAGGCAATGGTTACTATATCAGTTTTAAACTGCTATTAACTTGTTACCTCAAAAAGAAATGCACCGAGGTGTTGAAACCCAAGTAATTGGTGGTTTGGGTGAGCTTGAGCTTGTCACATTTGTCTGCCTCAGGCCCTTGGTCCTGTTCCCCATGATTATTGTTTTAACTTGCAGCAGTTACTCTGTTTGGGTGCTTTTCAAATTACAGATTCTGTTTAGAGGTTCCCAAAATCCTGCTAGGAATATATACAACACCTCTCGTTTTTATAAAAATCCTTCTCTATTTAAAAGTGTTTATTCAGGGCGGTTGGGGGAGTTCCCTTCAGAATACACAAATGCATGTTTCTGCAGAAATAAATTACTATCTAATGATTTCATCATCCAAGCTGCTACACCTAAATGAGTGGCTACATGCATTCTGAATTCAGATAGATTTCTATTTATAGAGCGTTTATTTATGTCTGAGATGCATTTAAATATAAATTGCAGTACCTAATGCCAAGTTTTATAACATGTCATTCACAATCCATTAAGTATTTTATTACATGTATTGTAGAAGAGAGAAATTTATAGTCTCCATTTATATTATTAATAAGGAATGATGAAACCATCCTAAAGATGTATAGCTTTTTGGTTTATGTGAAGTTTTACTGTTAAAGTATAGTTACAAGTCAAGTTTTAATGTTTTATTATAATAAAAGACATAATCTGAGTGCTGTAATGCACATACAAATTAAAAGAAGCACTACTAAAACGATACAGGCTTTCATATTTAGGCACTGACAAATACAGACAGCATATTCTCAGTTAATTTCTAAGATGTTGTGGCATGTGGAAATAAATATTGATTTGTTCATTTAAAGGCCTTTATGAGGTGCTTCATCACCGAGCATTTCAAACAAATACTTTACTTTGTTTAAAAATTTGGAAAATAACTACTCATATACAGTTTAAAAATTTGGAAAATAACTACTCATATACTTATTTATTCCTTGCATCCTTTTAAAAATCCTATATCATCCCTCACCTGGTATGTTTCTTTTCCCAGACTTTATGACTGTCAAAATCTGGAAGCAGCAGAGAAAGAAAGACTTACCTTTCTACCTTTTTCTTAACTTACCGCTCAAAATTCTATTTCCTATTACTGGCTAGAAAAAGATGAGATATCTGAGAGAAACATTTTCCTTATTTCTACTGTTTCTACTGTAACAGGCTCTCCTGCAAGCAGTATCTCCACACTTGCTCAGTTCTCCCACTTGCCAAACAAGCAAAGAAGAGAGGAAGACAATCTTTGCACATGTATGGGGGGAAGGGTTTTTGCTTTAAAATAAATTTTTAAAAAATTCAAAAGCATCCAAAGCCAATTAACACTTCCAAAAAAGTACTGCCATGGGTTTTGACAATCCCCCCCTTAACCAAAATCCTGGGGAAGAGGGAGGAAGTAAGAAAAGGAAATTTTTTTATCAGTTCAGGTTTTGATCTAAATAGTTACTGCTCTCCTCCCAAGCAGCTTGAATCCTACAGTCTATGTCTTGGAAGCCCTTTCCAGAGGCTTTCACATTCACGGGTCCTCAGCCAGTCCCCACTCAGCTACTGTTACTTCAAACAATATGTACCTAAAAAAATTTCAAGCAAAGCACACCTGAACAGGTCTTTAGAGAAGTCTCCAATATTAAATTACCATTTCATGTATAACTAGTGCTTGGCTGTGTACGGGAAATGGAAACCAAAACATTAACTCATGGCAACACCTATCAGTCTTTCCATTTTCTGTCCCTGTAATACCTGAATGTCTCTCACTAGAACAGAAGGTTGGAAGACAGCATTGTCCTAAAGAAAAACACCTCATCCCAGGTTTCCATCTGGAAAAAATCCAGAGGCAAAAGTAACTTGCTCAAAGTAAACAAAGTCTCTGTGACAAAGCAGTACGACAATGCTGACCTCTGGAGCACTACTTTGTAATTAATGTACAGAAATCTATCACTATTTACTTAGAGGTTTAAGAGGAAAGTAGGCAACCCTGACAGCTTGTGAGATATAAATCCTAGGATTTCAAATGTTATGTTTTTAAGAATAGTAATTTTCCTAATGAAAAATAATTTTCCTAATGAAAATAATATGAAGACATACCTCCAATTAAAACGTAAGTTTATGATATGAGGACATTAGAAGTTAAAATACAGACCTGTGAATTTCACAATCTTTTTTTGGTTTTTTTTTAAAGCATGAATCTTCCTTTCATTAAGTAGAGGTAGGTAAGCAAAGGCATAGGGAGGCTAAGGAAGTCACCCACCTTACAAATAAAACAACAGAGAAAGTAAAATCATCCCAGTTCTGAGCTATACACACTATCCAAGAATCCAAACCCTGTCCCTCTTCCAGGTTACCTACCAGATTTATGTTGAGTGGTGTTTACTAGTGATACAAATGCTCTTTCAATTTTGCAGATAAATTCAGAAAAAGAACGTTATCAATATAAGTTTCTTTTCCAGCTTGTCATGTACATCCTACGTTTACATAGTAGCAGACAATATTTATTTTACGTAAAGACAAGAATTATTGCTTAAAAAAAACCTGTTACATGGAAATACATCAGTGCCTTCATACTGGTATCATCATGATAGCTATTTCAACTTAACCCATTAATTCTACTGTCCTTATCAAATTCCATTTGTTACACCCAGTTTTCAATATTTGCACTGGGTTGGTATTTTAAATTCTTTTGTCCAGTCTGCTTCCTCTCTTTTACAAGATGTCCTTGATGTCCCAATTTGTTTCCTCTAATCCTAAATTCTTGAAATCTATCGGAAGTCTACGCTATCCAGCCACAGGCTCTCACTGATCTGTCTAGGAGAGCACTTAAATGCAATTTAATAATTTTCTGGGATGCATCTAATGAGTAGGCTGCTTCCTATATAACTTAGCATACAAGAAGAAAAAGCGATTAAAAAAGCAAAAGAGCACACATACAAAATAACATCCAAATAGCAAAAAGCAAATAGTTCACTGGCTACCTCTCTATTTCCTATATGCACCCTTCCAAAGCGGGATGGTACAAAGCACTGAAATGAAAGCTGTGGAAGTGAACTGCTTTCCTCTCTAGAAAAGTGCAAGGTGTATGATGGTCTGGCAGTGATTTGTTTTCTCCCCTTCGTTCCCCTCTGGCAGTGAGTATTGTCTATGCAGTAGAGATTGCACAACCTGCATCATCCCAAACAGCTGCAGTTTTGTTTGTGCTTGAGGCCAGTGCCTATAATTGCAAAAGCTTAATTAAACTTCACCCCTGTGCACTTCAGTAAATCCATAAAATACATTATGCTATCTACATTCTTCTAGTTAAGCAGTGCCTGGGAGAAGTAGCAAGAGGATACCTACATTAATCTCTTTGCCCTTGCTGATCTAGGAGTACCATACTTTTAAACTTGGTCAAGCCACCACCTTTACCCAGGAAGGAAAGTCTTCCAGAAGACACCCTCAGAAGTCAGTGGTGGAGACATCTTGGGGCAATATTTTTATCGTCCTTTTGCAGCCAAAAAGTGCCAGAAGACAAGCTATTGAAATTCACAGCATAACTCCTACATTAAGCCAGTTTCTCTTCTACCCTCCCTCCACGCATCATGTCAGGCACAGAAGAAAAAATATGGATCCATAGGACCAAGGCCTACAATGGCAATCCTAGTTGAGTCAGAGCTCTTGGAAGAACCAAGCAGGAATTATTTCTCACAAGGTGGCATTAAACCTGCGCAGCAGCAATAATAGCCTTGAGAGATCATTCAAGTATCAGAGCAAAAGGGGTGCAGTTAGAAGTATCTTTCTTCTGCAGCTATTATCATAGTCATTTTCAATGCTTTCTCTAGATTAAATGAGAGGAAAAAAAACAGTGTTATCAGGAACTACATCAATGAAATGGAGAAAAAAAACTAACTTGGAGGGCAAGATATAAAAATTCACAAGTGGAAAATGACAGTCTTGCCACACTCTCACAGATGACCTTCATTCCAGTAGAATTATCAACATACAAAATAAAATAAGAGTAAAGCTAAAAAACCTCTTTCTCTTCTTACCATTGGTATTAGGACAAGCTCTAAAGAGGAAAGGATTCATCCACTCCCTTGGGTCTATCAGGTCACAGATGAAACTGTTCATTCTTTACAAGAAACCTAAAATCCTTTTTTAATCTAACTAAGAATTCTGCTTCAAGAAATTACTCTTCTGGAAGGGTCCAGGAGCACAAACAAACTGCAATGGGGATCACAGAGAGCCTCCTGGGAATATCCACTATACAACAACAGGTTCTCAATCGATCATGCCGATACAGGAAGAGATCTAACATAAGGGATAATAAGAAAAAAGGGAAAAACTGAAGTATTAGCTGCTGAAATATAGCAATTTTCTGCCTTAGTAAGCCCTGGAAAGCCAAGCATAAGTAACTGCAGAAGGCAGTCTTACCAGCATTTCAGATGCAAAGTGTTCAGAGCTCTGACTGTAACCCTGCAGGTTTTGCATGTGACTACTTTCATTATTCTGATTAGAAATGCATACCTAGGTACTGGTCCTACTCCACAGGAATAGAAATCTGTAGGATTAGTGTTAAGACAGCTGGACACACAAGACAACATCTGTGTTAATAATTTTAGTTTCATATTCGTTATTTTAAATGCTTCTAATGTCCACTAGCAGAATTCAGAATAATGACTTCATCTGAGTTTTCAGAGCATGTCTGACATGAGCAGTGCAAGGTTGGAAGTCCTTCCAAACCCCACTGGGACCCGACAGGAAGGAATCTCAAACCCACAGCCAGCTACCTGTTTTGTGTGCCAGAGGAGACTCTCCCATTTTAACCCCTCTTCTGCATCATTTTTGTTCTACTTCTTCCAATTAAACTACTTAATTTTGGGGCTGTGTTAATTAGATCCTTTCCTGCAGCTGTCTCAGGGGTCTGTCCTATACTTTAAGGATTCCCCTTTCAGGTCATTACCCTCAGAGTTGCACGTGAATGAGATTTCTGGCACTTGCAGAAGCCTACTTGTTCCCTTGACTGCAATTAGCCTAATTCCTGATTTAGGAAAACAAACAAACAAACGAAAAAAAACCAACAAAACTTAAGCCCAAACATTGCAGCATCTCCTGGGAGACAATCATTTACTCAACATTCCTTGGCCCTTTGCAAGATCTTTCATTTATACATTTTAAAACACATAAATACTTAAATCACAGCCTCCTAATCCCTCAACAGCATCAACAGAACTTCAGTTTCTCCAAGTTGCTGCACAGTGGTGGAAGGTATTTAATGGTACCTTAATGCTCAATTGTTTGCCTTCTACTAAAGAACTGAGTAACGACACGAGGCATTATGAAAAACCCATTTCTGCCTGAGCAAATCTCAACTCCAGTCTCATAATTTCCACCTTCCAGTTCCCACTACTACTGCTTTTCTTGGTTTACTAATGGGGCCAGGAATCACCGTTCAGACCAGACAACAACCTGGTTGGCCAGAAACCTGGGTCCCTAAGAAAATCATGTTAAATAAATATTAAAAGTTGGAGGGGGAAGGGAAGGAAAGAAAGAGAGAAAAAAGGAACGTTAACTTTTCTTTTGTTGAAATGTTAAAAGTGTTAGCTTCTAATCAAAGCTACTTAGAAACACCTAAAGGTCTCTCCATTAAAAGTTAAATCCCCAAAAAGATTTCAACTTTTGCCCTTGCAGCAAGTATTTTTTATTCTGGTTACTCTGCTTTTATTGATGAAAAATGTACAGTCAACTATCAAAAAATTACAACCCAAAGTATATTACTTGTGTCACCAGAGACACAGTTCAGAGCGTTCCCTTATCTCCTCCTGGTTTCATTGCTTTCTGGATGCACATTTAAGCCTGTCCCCGTTAGACTCCTGACAGTGGTGTTATCTGTGCTTTCTGAAGAGCTGTTCTGATGTCTGTTCAGACTGCATCGATTAAGGGGTGTCTGGATTTGAACCTGATTACATTAAGGCAGATAATGGTCTTAATGAAGAACAGATTTTATTGCTTTGGACATTTCTTTCCTTTCCCTTTCTCCTTACTTACAATCCAGGATGTGCATTTCACTTGTTTTTTACTGAAAAGAAACAAATTTATTTTTTTAATTGAAATATGGTTTAAAGCTATCGAAAAGTGTTAAAAAGCCATTTGCTAAAACTAGATTATTGAGTCTACATTTTAAGTAATGAATAATTAGTATAGATATAGATGACAGATTTGTTTTCTGCCTCTACAAAAAGAAAATAAAATCACTGAAAGTACATGAAGAAAGCAAGTAAATAGGAACACTACTGAAATGCTGATCTTTTAGTTAAACCAGTTTAGCAGCCTATGGTTCACATATCTAAATGAGTAGACAAAATCACTGGTTTTAGGATATTATCTAAAAAATTACTACTTGACAAACAATTAGCAATTTTGCTCTTTAATATAGCATTATGCATATTACCTTTTGTACATCATTTGCATATGCAAATTAAATGCTTAAGCTCAGAGACAGGAAAAACTACATCTCCAATTTAAAAACGTAGGGAGTTATTCATTGGCTAATGCAGAGGAAGCATGGAAGGAAAGGAAAGGACAGTGTAATTTCTTCCTAAGTCACACCTTCTAAACAAAACAAAATAAATCCCAAACTAATAGTGAATCAATGAGATTTAGGCACTGGAAGCACTGAAGTAATTTTTGGATCAGTGTAAACCCATAGCTTCTAAGCTCCAACTCATTCCATATTTAATAACAGCTGTGCATGTGCATACAGAATGTTTTCCAAAAATATGTACTGATTAAGTTCATAATTACATGAAATGAACAAATACTCTTCTAGAGCTTTTTCTTTGCGAAAATTAGAAAACATAATATTTCAGCTTTTTGCTCCATAAAGAAAAAAAAATTTTTTTGCTTTCAGACTGATTTAATTCTTTACTGACAGACTGAAAACACTGTGTATTATGCAAATGAATACAACAACATCATCCATAGCTAAAATAAGTCAAACTGTGGGATAAAAATTGTCTTTCATTACAAACTAAAAGGGCATCATATATCCATTTGACCTGTGTTTCATCTTTACCACAGACAAACATTCCACAGAAATAGTCTTAACAGCACTCCAGTTGCCTAACTATTAAGCTTCTCAGCTGCTGTTCACATGCTGCTATTTTTATACAACTTTGGTTTCCACGTGTTGAGTACTTCTGTTGTGTGAGGTTTTTTAAAAAGAAAAAGCACTCTGAGATCATGTGAAAGGAGATTTTGCTTGAGAATAGCTTTTTAAAGAATTCTTGAGAAGTCTTCTGTTTCTTGTTTAGGGATCAAGATGATAAATAACCACAAGCTATTTCCTAAAGCTCTAGTTACAGACACCCTTTTTCCATTTCTGGTGTATATAATTATTGCAAATTTTTGAACAGCCAACACTGAGGTCATATGGGGTTAATCTGATATATTACATATCATTCCTGGGACCAGGGAGCTGCCAGTGGGCACCATCTGACCCTCACTCCATCCCTAGCCCAGAGCCTGGTGTGCTTCACCAGCAGCCACTCCTGGTGATCATGGAGGGAGCAGGCAGCAGCCAAATAAACAGCGGCAGCAGCCCCCTCCAAGGCACTGCATCTGTGGGGGGGACTCCTTCCATCACACTGCCACCCCACCTCACAGAGAGGTAAGAACAATGTTCCTCTGGCACAAGCAGAAACTAAGTGGCCACCGTACCCAGAAAGATCAGGAACCACCAGACTGTGGTATGGATTAAGCTCTCCAATCGTACCACCACATTTGTCTATACCAGCAGGTCCACGAATGCCCTTTGCAGTTTATTTTGCAGTAATAGAAAATCCTTCAAATAGATAATGAAAACAGAATTTGATTAAGACAGATTTTTAAGGTTCTAGCGGTATTTGTCTTCTTAAGATGGTTTACAATCAATCTCATCACCATTATTACTCAGATACCTATTTTAAGGTGAGCAGCTAAGAAAAAATACCCAGAAAGCAAAACAAACCTTTGGTTAAATTTTATTTACTTTTTACAAATAATGAAGTCTAGAGAGCCTTGCTAAGTTTGTTAGGGCTTCCACCTCTGAATGAAGCATGGCTCTACAGAGTGATCAGATTCCTGGCATTATCCCCAGCAGAGGGGTCCTGTTACTAACTTCAGGGATGCTCTGAAAGGTAGGTGTACCAGCTGCAGTTCCAGGAGCAGGTTGCATGGGAAATCCAGACCAAAGTCTGCTGCCCATCAGAACTTTTGATGGAGTGCCTTCCTCAACCAACACTCTTGGGCACTGAACAGAGCACAGTGAGCCCCAGTGGAGTCAACAGATAACAAAACAGAGCAGGCTAGAAATTAAGGTGTTTTCCAAGAAAATGTTACAATTTGCTGAACATTCTATTGTCCAAAGCAGTTAAAGAGATAGCTGTTGATCACGGATGAGTTTAGGCTTCCTCTCCAAGCCACAGGTCATATAAAAGTCTGGCTGCAACCAGTCTCGTTCCATATTATACAGCACATGGACCTAAACTTGTGCACAGAGTATTGCTATGCATCTAGAAAGCAATTCTTGCACCTGGCTCTTTTGACACCCATTGTATCATAACGTTACCAGCACAACATTCACTGAATAACATAACAATCCCCAGTGATGTTTTTCCTCCTACAGAAGCACTTTGAACAAAGAAATGGAAAGAAAGCCTTCTAAAACATGCACTGAAAAGCATACAAAATTCAAGGCGATGCTTTCACGAGCCCTTGTTTTATATTACTTAATCCCTCTCAGCAAGAATAAATTACAACAAAAGTTGCGCTTCAGTTATCTTGAGGGCTAGTTGCTTAAGATTATTAAAACAGTAAGGCTATAAATATACATCCTATGAAAGTAAGTACTAGCAAGAAATACGGACAAGTGGTTTTCTCTAAGGCTTGTTCAAACGAACAAATCAGTATTTGCTTTCCAAATTCCAAGGCAAGTGCATCTTTGGACACAGCATTTTACTGACAAAGCGAAAGCTTTTGACAAAAAAGACTGCACACTGAAGAGTACATAATTTCCTAACACCTACCGTTTTGTTTATCTCCAGCTACTTGACATGTCAGTACTCATGTTTCTGTTAGAAGATTTTCAAGTCCAAGTTGAAGGGATGAACAGAAAGCAAACACATCCCAAGTCCCATTGCCTATATATATATCAGTGATGGCTTCAGCAGGAAACCAAAGGTGCTTGCCTTGGAACACCAGTACCACACAGGGAGCCATGGCAGAGCAAGGCTCCACATCGCAGACAGCTGCTCACCACCTGCATCCTCACACAGCCACCTTAATTAAAATCTCTTGCCTCCATGATTTCAACTGTTGAGTTTACACAGGCTGTTTGCTTCTTTTACTAACTAAAGACTTTCTCGGGGGTTATCATCACCCTAAGGAAAAAAATCCTTGCAAATTTACGTGGTTTTTTTTACATGAGAAGCTGCCACCGTGAGAATATTTAAATGACTCCAGTCAACGTATGAAAACAGCACATAGTGGGAGGCTCCTACTGACACAAAACCAGGTTAGCACATTAATTAGGGGAAGCTTGAGAGCCTGAAATTTTCCTGTCTCTTCTCCAGGAGAAGGAAGCATTTGAGACTGGAGGATTGCAGGAGGAAAGAAATATAACCACCTGCTTTTGCAGCTATTAAAGAAAAAAAAAAAAAATTCAGCATGCATTTTTAAGGAAGGCTTTATCCCAGTCACTAATTGCTGTGTATTCCCAGCAGCAGCCTATGAGTAAATGGAGATGATGAAGGCAATGCCTCCACAGCCTGGATCCAGGGCATCAGGCTTTAGCCGAGATGGGACTTGGGAATGAGATGTGACCTTTTCACTGGCTAAGATGGAGGGCATCTAGCAGTCTTGCATCCTCCCTGAAAGCACGCACTTGTTGGCTTTGCAAAACTCAAGACTGTGAATCAGCCTAGATCACTCTCAGTTTTCTTTTGCAGCTTCTTTCAGGCCTAAGGCAGCCCCTTTCTTTTCCTCCTTTGTACCACAGAGGGAATACTCACCTGACTCTGAAGCTCAAAAAGCTTTACGTTTGAGGTGAGGCCTTACCATTTCAGAGGGCACCACCAACAAACAGCATAACTGAGATAACTGAGGAGCAGTTGCACATACCCAGGCCAAGGAGTTCTAGCATCTGCTGGCACGGCCTCCAGACTCCAAATCACTCTCTCACTTTAAACAATCCTACCAGCTGTAGGAAACTAAGCATCAGTATTGAAGTTTTCCCATGTTAACATGGACTATGAGTGTATAGTGTAACTAGACTAATAATTCGAGTTAATAGACAATTAAAACATTATTTGAATGTTTTTTTGAACAAATTCTTGACTTCAAAAATATTTATTCTTTTATGGCCACCATAAATGTGATTAATGCTAAAGAAAACAGTAATAGCCATGCAAAGCTTCTCCACACAATATTCGGATCTTTTCCAGGCTTGAAAAAATTGAAATATTTAATTCATCTTTATCAGTATCAGACTGACAAAATATATAAAATAAAAAGCCTCTGAACTCTACCCATTTAGTCTAGCAGTAGATTAAGTTGTAGAAGGTTCAGTTGTATCCACACATGAACAAAGTTAACCACCATTATCTTATTTCTTTAATTCCTTTCTCAGATAACACAGCAGTACCACAGGTATCACAGATACAGATTCCTACCACGCTACGCATATAGGCCTCTTCAAACCCACTAGTTGAAACAGCACTACTATTTAAAAGCTGATGGCACTAACAAAGTATATCAAAGTAATTGAAAAGCAACTGAAGAGGTGTTACTGTGATAATATCTCTGCTTTTGTCAAGAGCTACAGCAAAATAAGAATGTATAAATAAGTTGACTGTATAGTGTTTCATTTCTTGCATCTCCAGAGATATTTTCTGACAACACAACAAATTTAATAGAAGATAAATGTCATAGTTTCTTGCAACTGAAAGAGAAAAGTAGGCTACCTCTTACTTGTCATGAGGTTATCATTCCTTCCTTTGAAAAACACTAGGATGTGCTGGAAGTTAAAACCTACTCTAGAACAGCAGCATAAACACCTTCTTCTCAGTGAGTACAAGAGAAAATGTGTACCATCCCAAAACTCAGAAACAGGCCTTCAGGAAATACTGCTCAGCCTCAAAACCCAACGTCAGACCCATTCTCTACTGCTCTATCAGCCCCACTAATCTGCCCTTCCTCCTAGCCAGAGACCTTCTCAAGCACTCATGAGCTGATTATCAGGAGCTAACTCCATGCTTTAACGTGGAGTTCAGGTCATAATTTTCGTGAAACCACAAATGCAGTTGTAGAACAAGAAAGCAACAACACAACCACAATCTCAGGTCCTGCAGCCATTAAATTTTCCAAGTGGCAGCAACATTTTCTCTAATACATTATGGACAAATTTAGACATCTACCACTAGAATAATTACAAGGAACATCTAAAAATTAATTACAGCTGTATCCATCAGCATATTTATGCCAATACTGTAACCATGTGGTATCTAAGCATCTTACAGAATTTATGGCCAGAAGAAAGCATTAGTATCATCTTGTCTGGCCTGCTGAATAATACAGGTCATAAAACTATATAATAATTTCTACATTGAGCTTGGTGCAGCTAGAGCCTTGTCTCCCTATTAAAAGGTTAACAATTTAATATCAAGCAAAGCACAATTCAACAAAAAACTTCAATAGGCACAGTATTCAACTGTATTCACAAATTCAACTTTTTTCATTCAAAAAACTTCAACAGGCACAGTATTTATATACACTCCTGAAGATTAAGATCGACAAGCAAACTAGACAAAATAACTGCACTGCATACTGAACAACTCAGAAAACTCAACATAGATTCTTTTCCTCAGAGGAAGCAAGGTCCTATCCCAAATCTTATCATCAAAGGCACAATGAAAAGTTGCCCTTTCCATGGGAGCTTGAGAAACATAAAGCAACAAATAAAGCCCTGGAAAGCAGTGAAAACGGAAGGTGAACTGTATGGAAATAAGGACCTGTCAGCTGTTACAGAGTTCAGTGCTACACTGAAGTGCCCCTAGAGCTGAAGTGCCTCTAGAACTTGCCTTACACACAAGGCACCAGGCATGTTATTGGAAAATACATCTCAAGAGAGACACACCAAATCCTATGAGAGAACAAAACTTACTACAGCTTTTGGCTAGGAATCCAAAATCAGAACTGGGATTTATATTTGTCAGTGTGAAGTGACACATGCCAAGGTGTTGTAAAACCAAAGCACAGCTGTTATTTGTCTGGACCACTTTTTAGACTGACAAGGAATGCCCTACTGTGCTATAATTAGGGAGCAGACATCCCAGAGCTAATTGGGCTTGTATCTATCAGTATAAATTGTGACACTTTCCACTAAAGATTGTGCTGGATATGATTTACCAAATTTATTAAAATAGGGAGGGAAGAAACTGCCTTAGTTACCACTCTGAAAAGCAGAATTATTAGTGCTCAACGTGATTATTAGAGCGAGAAAGCAGGAAACGTCTGCCTTCCCTGCTCATGCAGAGGACCCTAACAGGAATTTCCCTCTCAAAGGTCTCCGTCCAAATCTCATCATGTACAGGGTGGAACTGAGTGAATCTAAACCAACTTCTGTTCTATCCCATCCCTTCCCTTTCACTAAGCACGTCAAGACCTCTGGGTGGTAGAGTACTGCAACTCTTGATTAGCAAGATGCTTTTCAGCTGAACAGGAAAACAGACAACACTGGGGCTTTTCCATGCAAGTAGATTTTGGTGACATAGGGCATTGCGATTTGTAAATTCATGGATGATTAGCAAGTTGCTCAGTGACTCGGCTGTTTTCAGTTCAAAGTCACTACACCAAGGTCATAAATTTAAGCTTCGTATGCTGAAATTGCTGATTTTAATGATGTCTTCTGAAGAAGTCCATCTCTGTCTGTACCTATGGACTTTACAGCAGACCTTCTGCTGCATGTTTGTACCAGTAATTCTGTTATTGAGGATGATTTTTTTCTACTCACTGATTGATATTATAAGTAATTCTTTGGTCCTATTGAGAATATTCTGAACACAGGAAACTAACGAATTACTGCTTAAATAAACAGCATTTACTGAGAATTATTAGTTATATCACAGGAAAATGGGAAAGCATGAAAAAGTAATGATGGTTGAAATGTACAGTTCCTCTCCTTTAGGATTTCCTTGAAATGATCTTGTTCATCAGCCTGCTTTTTGTGGGGAACTTTTTGATCGGTACAAGATGGCAGTTTACACATACCTATCTGTATATTGCAGCCCTTATCAAAGCATACAAAAATCACTGATTTAGCAAGAACTGACAGCTGCATTTCATAAGCTCCAAGGTATACTTTGTGGAGACAGGCTCCAAGGTATACTTTGTGGAGACAAGCTCCAAGCTCATGGCTGATCCTTTGCACGACACACGCTACATATGTATTGGATGATGGGAGCAGTTTGAGTCAATGCCACCAATTTCAGTAGAGGAGCTGATGACATGTCACCTTCAGCTGTAGTGCAATTAGAGGCATAAAGATAGCCTTTGTTTTAGCAATTATATGGAGTTCCTAGGCATGTAGAAACTTTTAACTCATTAATAATGCTCCACATATAAGTGTCAGCTCCCATTTGATAAATTGTATAAAACCAGAATTATTTAGTTCAAAGTACAAAAATACCCATATCTTTAGGCCTGATTTGTTGCCAGTTACTATCCCCCATCACTGTTGGAAATCGTGATTCACAGCTGTATTTTTAAAATTAATGTTTCTGTTGGACACATCCATTGCATCTCAGCATGTTTTACTGAAATCTGGCAAATTCAATGACACCATCAATTCTATAGATTTCTGAATCTTCATGTAGCACTGCAGACCACATTCATTTCCTGAGCCCTTCAAATGTTTTGCTATTAATTAATTATAATAATTAATTAATATAAATTTTCATTCATTTACAACACAGGTTTTGGGATGGTTTCAGCTGTGTTGAGTCTGTGCACATACTCTATGTAGAGAGATCCTGTTTACATTTTCTTATTGCCAGTGACCTATGAAGCCAGTGGGCTACCACATAAGCAGGCATAGAAACATGAATAATTCAAACTTCAGAAGATTCAGGCACAAATCTAGTCTCACTTCAGGACACAAAATCAATGGGTTACAACTCTTAAGAGTTGCCCAGATCAGCAGTCATATTGCATTTTCACATGCTGTCAGAAAGTTGAATGGGAAAACGGTACCACTGATTCAATCTCATTGAAAATGATGCATCAGATGCTCCAGACAAAAAAACCAAACCACCACAGGCAAAAACCCCAAAACAATTGGATGACATTATACTAAAAAGGTCAGAGCAGTGACTGAGAAGGGGGATAATTCCAGTCAATGAAACGGCTCAGCCTACCAAAACATTAAATTAGGTAAACTGTAACAATCCCCCTCCTCACAGCATTAAAAGCAGTGATAGCAGAAAAACAAGCAAACTGACATTATTGCACTGGATGTATATTTTATTCATTTCATTTTCTTGGGAAAATTGATCCCTGTGGAAAGACTGTTATATGTTAAAAGACTTTACTACAGATAAAAGGGCCTGACTCAAATTTTGCTGCCTTTAATGACAGCAGCTAATTTACCAGCTCGTGGACTACTGAACAGCAGAGTTCTGCAGCTGCTGGAGACAAACCTTGGAAGAGCAGCTCTTCCCACTCAGTGGCCTTGCTACCACTTCTCATTATCATTACTGTCCCACTTGGATGATCAATACTGACACAGTAAAAAAAAAAAAATTTAAAAAAGGAAAACTTTAAAACTTGAGCTAAATTAGCAGCACTTTAGCGTGCAACTTTTAACACACACATGAATATAGATCACAACTACCTAAAGGAGCCATTTCTGCTCCTACTAATAATTTGTTATCCTACAACTGCCAAGTGCTTATTTGATTCAACTCTCAGGTGCCTTCTCAGTAATGAATGCTGGAGCACTGGGTCCAGTTCTGGGCTCCCCAGTTCAAGAAGGACAGGGAACTGCTGCAGAGGGTACAGAAGAGGGCTACAAAGAAGACTAGGGGCTGGAGCATCTCTCTTAGAGGGAAAGCCTGAGGGATTTGGGTCTTTTTAGTCTAGAGAAGACTAAGGGGAGATCTGATCAACATCTATAAATACTTAAAGGGTTGGTGTCAGGAGGATGGGGACAGTCTTTTTTTAGTGGTGCCCAGTGACAGGACAAGAGGTAACAGGCACACACTTGAATATAAGAAGTTACACCTAAACATGAGGAACTTCTTCACTTTGAGGGTGTCAGAGCACTGGAACAAGCTGCCCAGAGAGACAGCAGAGTCTTCTTTGGAGACATTCGAACCCCACCTGGACACGTTCCTGTGCAACCTGGTCTGGGTGGACCTGATGTGACTCTGTGATTTATTAATAGTAATTAGCCAGGTATTTGGAAAAAAAAATTCTAGCAACCATAGTGTAGATCCAAACTTATTTTGCAGTGATGGAGGACTAATGTGTCAGGTCCTGCTGCTTTTCCTATTAAACATTTATAGAGAGAGCTATGAGGCTGGGCACATTGGAACTGGCAAAATGCAACTTGGTTGCTTGTAAAATTGAACACACCATATAAATACCTGTTTTCTTTGCCTGAAATGTAATGTTGATCTTCCCAAGACAACCTGTTTATGTAAAGAGATCCCAATTTATAAATCTCTCCAGACTGCAACAAATAGAATTTCAGCTAGTACTAACAGCAGCTTGCCCTGACAAAAAGTTTTATGCTTGCTTTTTAATATGTCTAATACACAATTGTCACACAGAAGGAATTTTAATTTTTTTTGCCATTAAAAAAATCAAAAAATGATTGTAACTTTTGTAACGAGGTAGAAACCACAGGGACGCAGAGCAACACTGATGTAAAAAAAGTGCTTTTTCTCCTTTGGTCTATTGTTTCAGATGAATTAAACATGATCTAATCTCCACTGGCTTTTCAAACTGTATTTGGCCTTTTTTTTTTCCCCAAAAGGCTTTGAGTAACTAAATTTTTAAAAGTATGAAATGTTACAAAAAGAGGGCAGGGTGGTAGGGGGGGCAACAGGAAAAAAGGGGAAGGAGAAAAACCAGGCCACATAAGAGCTGGAAGGTAGATGATTCAATGTGACTTCAGACAAGATTTTCCATCATCTCTACAGTCTCGTCTGCGAGACTTTGAGTATATGAAGCACAGACCGAAAGGATCCCACGTTTGCACAGCATTACAGCACTCTGGCACCAGACACCACAGGGATCATCTGACCTCACATTGCAAAACAAACTCTCTTTTTTCACATTAATTTTTCTTCCAAATGAAATCTTAACTTTGGAATAAATGAAGCAGATATTCTCATTTGCCCTTAATTTTCATGAATTTCCGTCCTGTCAGCTAATAAAATTAAGGAAAACAAACAAAAAACCAGAAAGATATAAAGCATCATCTACTTCCCTAGTGTTTCATCTCCTTTGTACAAACCCATTATGAGTGAAAACGATCAAAAAATCATAACCTCTATTTTTGTATCTATAATAGCTGATAGTCTCCAGTACAATCCTTAAACCATAACCCAAGGTGATGGGAGTCTAAACATTCTGGATAAAGGAAAAGGCAGACATGATATATTCCAGGATTAGCAGGGCATATAGATCATCAGCCCTGAGCAACAACACATCAGACCTGCCAGAGACTGGCAGCAGAGACAGAGCTACTCCCCATCTCCATGTCCAACTCCCTGGCACACTGCATATAAAGAGCACAGAGCTGAACCTAGGCTGCTTGCACATGCTTGTACCTGTACCAAAGAAAATAAGGATTCCCAGAGTATTCAAGGCAAGAGGAATTGCTCTGGACTACAGGGACATGTTTCATACAACCTCGAGCAAGTTCACAAAGCCCAAACTCTCACCTTTCCAACACTTGTGAGTGGATGAATGCAGGAGCCACCATGCTTTTCTCTGCCTGCTGAAACAGAGCTCCTCCTTCCCTCTGAGCGCAGCCTCCCAGAGCAGGGCTCACACCCACATCCCAGTCTGTACCAGGCTTTCCAGGACAGACCCCAGCCCGATGTTATTCATTGTTGGAGGGCATACAGGCAATGCACATACTCAGAGTACAACCTGTTGCTACAGTCTACTCAAAGCTGTGAAACACGACCTTGTTATGTGAGCCTTCAGGTCAAAGGAAAGCAGACCTGAACCAACCAGCTTGCTTCAGGCTTCATTTTTGCAAAGAGAGCAATAGAGATAAAGGATCTCATGTTGCTTTTTTTTTTCTGTCATTAAAAAAAAATATTTTTTCAAAAGATACTGTTAAATAGAGTTAATAAGACAAAACATAACATAGAAAATGAATTTAAATTAAAAACCTTTAATGGAGTGATTTAGCTAATTCAGAGGGTTTCTTGAGCAATAGGTTTTAGAAATTTGATATGCTTTTGTTAAACCCAATCTTCATTCCGTCTAACTCAATTCTAAAAAGAGCCACTAATGGTTTTAAATTTGAAATAAAAACGTTCTTGACAAACTCAGACTCTCTTAAATATGGAGTTTCATCCCAGTATAGTCATTTAAGATTTTCAGAAAATGTAATCAATGCAACTCTAACACAAATGCCGGGTTAAAAAGAAAAATCGTTTTTATTATTAACTGTACCTGCACTGGAGAGTCTGAAGTGAAAATATGCAAAATATTACATATATATTGTCTTTCTTGCTCCTTCTGAAGCTTTGGAAAAGAAAGAAAATATTCTCTCCCTGGTATTCCTCCTTTTTTTCCCCTCTTTTTCCCAGTGTATGGAGGAAGGGAAAGTAAAAATCATATTATGTCAAGCAAAACATGCAAAATACAAGGAAGGACTTGCCAAATTTAGCTGTTTAAATTGCAAAAATGTTCAGCAACTACAGCTTAAAAGTGGATAAGCAAAATACATTGTTCCTTTTTAAATTTCTGGAAATTCACCTTGCACTACAAGATCATTCATATCAAATAATTCAGGGCTCTATCTTAGCACGTAAAACAATGGTTCTGTTACAGGAAGTTCTCAGTATCTTCAGCTAAATAA
Source organism: Scolopax mira (assembly GCA_004320125.1). Taxonomy (NCBI): domain Eukaryota; kingdom Metazoa; phylum Chordata; class Aves; order Charadriiformes; family Scolopacidae; genus Scolopax; species Scolopax mira. Next base: position 6,422 of record BJBW01004586.1, on the reverse strand, counting down.
ACAGCTGCTCTATATTACCACAATCATTAGTTTGCTAAATAAATATTTTTATGTTCTAAATGCTCTGTTTCAATTTTTACATATTAATTTAAAAAAATTATAATATTAAAGGGAAGCTGATAATTAAAAAACCATAACAAATACCTACACCTTCTCACTAATTTCACCTACCCGCTCTTTCTGAATAAATTTGAATATCATATCAGTACAAGCTGATTTTGCTGCCAGTTGATACACATCTCCTTTGCCATGATTCAGAACAATAGCTCCAACCACAAGCACGGATCATTGGTGCCACAAGCATGGATTATAATAAAACACTTCCAAAAAAAACCTTCTCAGGTACACCTCTGCCACTTTAAAAGCAGCATATCAAAATGGCATAGTACACCATTTTTTGCAGTACATAAAAGACATTTGACAGTCACTTAAAAAATTAAGATAAGCAAACGTAAAGTACTCCACCATTACTCACAGCAACCTCAAATTCCACCCCCTCACAACCACGTGCCTGGCATTTACTACTTAAGGAAAGCCAAGGTAAGACTCTTGTTTCATGATTTTCTCTCACACTGTAATTGTCATCTATCTCCACACCCTGTGGGGCAAGGGCACTGTAGGTTTTTGAGGCTCTAGATTTCTTTTTCAGGGTCTTTCATTTGTGTCCACTTCCAGTTGCAAAAGCTAACCTCTTGATCTAAACCCACAGGATAGCTGTAAAGCAAGGGATGTGTTTGATATCAGAACATGACATATTGAGTCCTGTATGTAAAAAGATGGGTTAACCCCTTGTTCACTGGGACAACTGTAGCAAACTCTAGTCTGTATGAAAAACAAAAAAGAGTTTTAGCTTTGGGTTTGCTTTTGGGGAGGATCTTCAGGAAAATTCCTTCCTTGCATGTTTGTACCCTTGAAAAAAAAAGTGAGCAGGTGGGGACATTAGGAAGAAGTTGGGTGAAAGAACGCAAAGTTTAATTACCCTATCACTTCTAAAGACAGTATACATCCTTTCCATATTTCCAATATTTTGTACACAAAAAAAAATTCATATGTCTTCCCAGTTCTACATGGAAGCCTTGCCAGAATGTTTCTACTGCCGGGCAGCTGGGTTAAGCTGAAACAGTTCTGTGGGAGTAGTGAGTTTTGAAACTCAAAAAACCAACAACTTTCCCAGTTAAAACAAGCAGCTTTTAAGAAAAGGTATGAAATATAACAAAGCCAGAAATAGAAATCAAAGACATTTTTAAGATTTGACATCAAAAAACTCTGCTAAGCTTCTTCATTCTACCAATGGAGTTTTTCACCCATCATGGGCCTGAGTAGACATCAAAAATTAGATGTAATACTGCCTTTCTCTTAAAACATGAAATGCAAATGGTATGCTGTATGCCAGACATTAATTCTTCTCTAGCAATGGGAAGCTTCAGAGACAACGGTAAACATATCTCCCAATTCACAGACTGAAATGTTGAGTAATGTGCGGAACATGAAAGGAAATGATTGTTCACTCTCTGCTCCAAAACAAGAACAAAGTTTCATGTAAAATTAGCAGGAACAAAGTTTCTTCCAGAATATATAGTTCCACCGCGGAAGTGTTTGTAGATGTACAGCCATTCAAAAAGGAAGTGGAAAAATCCACAGTGGAATAATTCAAAGATGGCACCTGAGCTTCAGAGAGGTGCTAAGCCCACAGCCCTGGGTGCTCAATGAGCGCACCAAAGAATCCTGCAATCATAGATACATCCTGCCTTTCCTTTTCTACCTGGTCACGACTGCCAATGTCCGTCTTGGAGAAGAAATCTTCCTTTCATCCTTCAAAACACACATTTCCAAAAAGTGGTGTTTTTTTTTTTTCCTTTATAAAAAGCAACAAGAGTACATGGATCACAGCCAAACGACTACTTAATATCATTTTGGTTAAAGGTCATAAGAAAACTAGACAAAAGCTGATGAAGGGCTCGCAGCTGAATCCGGTGTGTGGTACTCACCATAGCCTGGATTCAGGCCAGGCTCTGGGCAGACACAGCATTAGCAGATGGTCTCCTAATGTCAACAGATGATAAGCAAGCACCACTCTCACCCTTCGAGGCCTCTCTAAACCTTCTGACACTGTTAATCAAGCAATACTGTTGCCCACTGTTAAAGGTCCACAGGAGTCAGGGGTGATTTGCTCAAATGGCTGTAAGTCCATCAGTGACAAATGCCCTATATGACCATACATTAACAAGACACTTAAGAGCGTGGGCAAGATTACCTAACAGGAGCCGAATCCAAGTGAATATGGAATGTTGTATAGGAGAAGAAAAAATTCACATCAATAATGCATTTTGTTTCAGTGACACAAATTCATTGTGAAAAAGGAGCTCTTGGACATGCTGTTAAAATTAAGGTCTCAAAAAACAGTAACACTTAAAACCAATATTGATAGTGCTGCTTGTCACTAACTTGAAACATACTCTTGGTGAACAACAACCTGGCCTCAGCTTTGACTTCTTGGTTTCTTTCGCTCAGGAATCTAACATTTCTGACCTGCATCCTTCAGACCCTGAAAACTCCATAAGGAACAACATATTCCTGCTCTCTACTTTGGCTTCCTACATAACATTAGAGTAGGCTCAGTTTTAAGGCATTCGGTGGCCTCATTTCTGGCTTCAAAATGTCTTAGAAATGAGCTCCTTGGGCATGAAAGACATTAAAGTATGGAGAGTAGAAAGAATATCCATTCAGGGCATAGCTTCTTTAGAGGTCAGTCCCAAACTGAAATAAAAGACCAGCCCTGCCCTTCTTAAAAAGGCTGCAAATACATTTACTTAAAAAGACAGAAAAAATGAAGCAATAAAAACCAAAACCTGACAAGATAGGAATTAGTTACAATGAAGGTGAAATGGCTTAGTCATACTATTTAGCACAAAACTCTCAGGAATAAGTGCATTGTGACAAAAGCAGGGAAAAAAACCATATAAAGCATCCTGAAAAAGCAAAGAAATCTCTCAATGTCTCAGCATCCCTCTGTAGCACAGATTTCAGGCTCACATTGGAAGCATTAAGTGTAAGATATTGCAAAGATCATGGTAGAAGGCAAGGTCATAAAACAGGAAGCCAAATTTACACCATTAGAGTTAGGTACTTCAAATGGCACGTTTCATAAGGAACCATAAATCTGCCTCAAATTTTATTTTTGCCACTGATTGCTGCCTCAAAAGCATATGCACAAAGCTTTCAAGGTTCAAGGCTACATACACTGAGAGAAAGAACAATTACTCATTCACATTGAAAACTACTGTTAGATCTTCCTTATTTTCCTCTATAAAGGCTATGAATTAATTTAGATTATATTTTGGTGCTTCTTCATGCCAATCATTTTCGTGTCACCTTTTATTGTCTGCTCTTGGCATTGACCAGCAATTGAGCACTAAATAACTTCTGTTTACCTGTAGATTTCCAGTTTCTTTTTCCCCAGGTTACTATTGACTCCAGTCTCATTTGTGGTGACAGATAATTTGCCATTAATCTTGCACTTTGAGTATTCTCTGAGTTTATCTGTCTCCCAGAGATCAAGTTAAGGAGAAGTTAATTTCACTGAATTTTTAGAGTTAGAAGGGACCATAGAGATCATCTAGTCCAACTCCACTGCTGAAGCAGGACTGCCCAGAGCATGTTACTGAGGACTGCATCCAGGGGGGAAATGATAATGATATGAAGGTACTTAGAAGGACAGAACAAAAAAGCCAGCAAAATAGCATCTACTGCCATTTTCTCTAAGAGGTGAAGGAAAATACGGGATTAGCAAAAGGCCAGATGTGAAGCAAACATGGCAGGGAGAAGGAGGGGAGATGTCTTGAATTGATTCTGTTCTCAGTGTTCAAGTGATCTCTGTTTATGACAATAGCGGAAAATTGATTTAAAACGATTCTAATTTTTTTTTAGTAAATGGCTTATATTTCCATGTGATAATACTACAACCTTTTTGAAAAGCATCCAATAAACCTGTGAATTACTGACATTACAGATATTACTTTCAGAAAGCATGCAGATCTCAGAAAACACATGCTTGCACATCCTCGAGTCTTCCCTTGCTGGATGGATTCAGTTCAGTCATTTCCCCCGGCTCAACATGAATGCTCCACAAATTGGTTGTACGTGCCACATAACACTTACTTTGACACACAGCCACACACAGATCACTGGGCGAAGAGTCCTACCGTTGACACAGAAGACACACACACTCCTGTCAGTTGGCTGAAGCGCTTGAATCGGACAAAAAGGGAACCTCTGCTGATGGCAAACCCAGGTCACGTTTCCAGGCAAAACATTTTACCCTTTCACTACAGTCCTGGTCACCGGTAAATCTTCAAACATACTTTGAACTTGTATAACTTCTCCCTCCTGATAATTCTATGGACTGCGGGCAAGATGGCAAAGATCTTTATTTCCTATTAGTTGATTAAGAATGTCAAAACACAAGCAATACCCATTGAGGTATTTTGCTCTGCAAAAGTCTTTCAGAATGTCAGGTCAAATCAAGCTCCACTGATGTTGGCTCACAATCAGGGCTCTTGTACTTATTCACCTTGATATTTTTTAGTTAAGTGTCATAAAATGCCTTTTTAGAGTCCTGAAGGGAAGCATAAACAAGGGATTCCTGCATGAATGAGAGCATGCTCAGGAGACAGCACGCAGCCTCTGTGCTACAGCAGAGCTTCTGAACATCTGCCCCTCAGGGCAGGGCCTACTCTTACTTTGGTTCATACAACAGTGTTGCCCATCCCACCACTGCATCACAAAATAAACTTGCTTCTGAGTAGTACCTCTCAAAATCTGCTCTTTTATAACAAGATTGTCTTCTTTTTGCAGTAGATACCTAATCCATGCACGTCCAGACCACTGCGTGCGGAAACACAACTGCCAAGGACCTGGTCATGCCTCAAAAGGGATTACAGGCAGGAAGAACATAACAGAAAACACAGGAGGAGAGGGGCTATTTTTGGCAGAAGAAGGGATGAAGAGGACTGGATTTATACTACAAAGGAAGACTCAAGATAGGAGAAAACTATTGTATAAAAAGGAATTATTCTATCTCTGCTTTTTGACAATACTGTATCAAGAAGGGAGATTAATTTCACCTTGAGATATCTGACAACATGCTAGAAGAGAAAGATCCAGGTCATGCTGGATTCAGATTCAGACAGAAAAACTGTAATCAAAAGAAAGGGAAAGGATTGCTTGTGCTTCAGGCTATGAATTAATTCCTCTTTTCTGTCACTTAAATTACTGTGTTTTTTTTTTTTAACTTGTGCATACAAACAGATATTATCTAAAACTAAATAAATAAGGATTGGCTGCAAAGGCCATTCCTGCAAGATGTCTGTCAGTTTCATATAAAATAATTCTGGTTGCCAAAGACTCAAAAAAAAAAAAAAAAATGCACACTGAGGACACAAGAAAAAGCATGTTACCTTAGACTTGAAAAAAAATAAAACAGCTGACTTCTCCACTTCAGACACCTTACCTGACCCCTGCAGAAGTCTGGTAAGATTGCCCTGTCTTTCTAAGGTCCAGTGTGGAAACTGGAATAGTCACTGACCTTTCTTACTGGGAAGTTGCAGTCCCTTTCTGCAACTACTTTTAAAAGTAAGGTCCACCTGTATGTATATAGCCATGGATACACACACACACTGCATTTTACCTGGGTACCTTTTAAAATTTTGCCACTCCATTAGACTATAATACCTTTGCTTGGATTAATTGTCAAATAAGCCAAGTCTTCAGCCTCTTGGTAACAAACTTTTCTAAAGTTGGAAAACATTATAATGAGCTAAAGCACATCACATCAGAAGCCTACACAGTGCTAAATTAACATAATGTGATAAGATCCAATGTGACATAACATCTTCATAAACTTAAGCATGTCAGAAAATAAAATATCTTACTATCAGCTTATTCTGAATCTAATCCATATTTAATCAGCCAAATCACTAGCCAGCAATTTTGAAAGTTTATTTAATAATACCATCACCAATTGTCTGCTGTGACCCAATAAGAACTACAGAAACAAGGTTAACAAAACACCAAGAGAGAGAAAGCTTAAGTCTTCAGTAGCTCTCCATGACTGCACTACAAGGCCATTTTCAGGGCTTGGCATTGTTTTAGCAAGAGTAGAATGAATGCTTTGGTGATTATTATGTGCACAAAAAGACAAGAATACTTTTTAAAAAAAAAAATTTCATCTGTGTAGAAGATAATGCAATGTACAGAAGTGGCACAATAATAGAATTTACTAAAATCAGAAATACAGTAGATGGTGATTCCATGGAACAAAAGATTTGAAGCATAGCTGAAATTTCTGAACATCCAGAGCAGGGACAGCATTTTATCATCTGAGTCTGAAAAATACTGCTGCCGCTGTGACTAGAACATACTTT
>BJBW01004585.1:0-13213 GCA_004320125.1 Scolopax mira | reverse complement strand
CAGCCTGTTCCAGGGCTCTGTCACCCTCACCGTGAAAAACTTTTTCCTGATATTCAAGTGGAACCTTTTGTGTTCCAACTTGTGCCCATTGCCCCTTGTCCTCTCAGTGGCAACCACTGAGAAGAGTTTGGCTCCCTCATCCTTCAACCCACCCTTGAGATACTTGTATGCATAAGTACTTCATTCCCCTTCAAAAACTCCCTTTTCCATGACTGGATGCCAGGGGAGATGTTGTCTCTTGTAGTCACCACCCTCAGCTGATGGCTTCCTTGTCACCTGCTTGTTCTTTAGCTACATTTAGCTAAAGCCAGTAAGCACAGAGATGACCTGGGGAAGGAGTTAATTCAGAGACCCCTGTACTGTGACCCCTGTTGCAGATGTTACATTATGGAAATAGTTTTACAAAACCAGATTTTTAGACCAATGGCATAAGCAGCCATTTTATACAACAGACTGAAAGGAAACACAGCAACTGATGGGAAACGCAAGGAAACAGATTCCATCAGCGATTCCTTATATGATGGTGGGATTCACAGGTACCGAGCCAAGGTCTGTGTCTGGTTCGCCAGCTATGGTAAAGGCAAACATAAACCAAACACAGCAAATAGGAACCCTGTTAAGAGTTATTACTTACAGAAATAACATAAAAGCAGCGTCAGGAAGGGAGAGAATGAACTGTTCATTACACTGATGAGGAACAGCAACACAGAAAAAATAAGAGGTTTGTTCAAGGCTACACAACCAGGAAATCATGTGGGCTTTAGGAAATGTCTGTTAAACTGAATTAGTTTAAGCAGTCTGTTCTCACTAGTAGGTCTTTATCAAAGTAAATTTTAATCAGCTGAAAAAAACAGAGTTAAGAACAGCCTGTTTCTGCATTCCCTGCAAACTTCTGTGGCAACACAAGTTCTATTTTTTCATTCTTGCGGTGGCGTTAAGACAACAGAGAACAACCCAGGCGACTGCTCACAAGTTTTAAGAACAGATGCACTGGGGAAACCAAGAACAATTTTCTAATCCCAGTCTAAGATCATCATCTCCAATAAATCACATTCAGGAATTAACAAGATGCCTAATAAAAAGAACTCCCGAAGGCAATTTGTAGAGCTAAGCTAGGTACAAAAGCTATAAACCTATGCAGCCATTTATTTTAGTATGATTCAGACCCGTTCAAGAGTCACGGGGCACGTTTCTTCCTTCCACAGTGGGAAAAACACTGCAGAGAGATAGGTAAGTTGCCCCATGCAATTTTCTGCTCCTCTTTTGAGAGCCTGGTACTAGGTTCTGCCCAGGAGATGCTGCCCATCAGCAGGTGAGCCAAGGACGGACCATTCTTTCTGACCCAGTGATTCAGAACTCATTAAAAGCAAGATTTTTTTTTTTAAAACAAACAAACAAAAGATATTAACACAAGAGTAGTGGCAGATCTTATACTCACTGCCTAAATGCTCACCTGTGGGTTGGTGGTGATGTAGAAACCAGACACCCCAGCCTTCTCCAGTGTGCTCTGTTGGTCTATCACTTTTTGGTCCAGTTCCAAGACTATCTTCTCATCCATCATTCGCTGTTCCTCTCGAATTCGTTGCTCCACAGCCTGAAAAAGAGAAAAGCCAATGGAGAGAAAAAACCAAAAAAAGTGGAATATCTGCCTTCCTCTTTTTTCCACCTCTAAGTCTTTTACTGAAATCGAAGAGTGACTGGATCCTGAAGCACCCTGATCCCAGCAAAGCACCCCCCTGGTCTTGCCTCCTCCTGACATGCCCAATGGTGAGCTTCTACTTGAGACAGTGCAGGGAAAGCACTGGGAACAGCCTGTTTTCTGCATGCTTGGAGGCACCAGGGAAGACCACAAGCAATAGATCAATATTTGAAGGACTTTTCCTGATGAGACAACCTCCAAGCAGACACCTATGGCTGAGCACTCCACCAGCATGGGCTCCAAAGAAATCAGCAGTCCAAGAATCCCCCTCCCAGGTCTGGTGAGGCTGATGAAAGATTTGGAGGAGTAATACATAGGCCACCAAAGCTCACCACGATGCCATCTTGGGCACCTTCCTAAGCCTTCATGTTCCTCAGACACTAACACGCAGAGCTGGAGTTGTAAATCACATCCAGACCCCATTTATTCACCAAAAGAACCAAACTCCTAGAAAACCTAACTTTTCAACTGGAAAGACAGTTTATTTTGTATCGACAACATCACACTGAAGTCCCTACAACGTGCTGGGGCTATATTTTGGGCAGACTGAGAACATTACCAAACGAGGACTTTGCAAAAGAGCCCCAAGCAGGAGAACGCAGCCCCCTCCTGCCTTGCCAACATCCACCTGAAGCTCAGCAGAAACCTCTGCTTTGCTCCTCTGAAGAGGAAATGGAGCACAGGGACTGTGCTCCATCTGAGGGACATTGGCCATCAGGAGTGGTAGGGACGCTCCAGGAGCACTCACATGCTCTGCTGGCTGCAGACACTGCTCGTCAGCTCTGGAGGAAATCTCAACCTACCAAGAACTGCTGGAGAGGGGAGAAGAATGCAGGACTGCAGGGAACGAGAACTCAGATAAAAAGCCACATATGTGCGGAGGTGAAGGAACACAACCTCACCAGGCTGCACTGAGCAGGACACAGGGAAAGTCAGGAAGCATCAAGTCCCATCTAAATACAAAGGAAAGGTCCTTCTCCTCCAATAAATGAATGGCACAAGTTTCAACATTTCACTTGTGCAGCTCTGCCCCTTTGTAACACAGCAAACAGAGGCAGGCATTGAGCTGGAAATATTCACAGGGGTACGTTATCCTCTCACAACGCCAGGGATTTCCTGTGCCAGCAGCTGGTGGTTTACAAGACCCGGGCAGATTCGTCCCAGAGAGAAGCCAATAGCCTGTGCACTGCTAGGAGTCCTGGGGAAAAATCAGGAATTTGAATGACAGAAATCTCAGTCCTGAACAGTCTGGAAAAGAGCCAAGGTCTGTCCACAGCACGGACATATTAGTCTGCAAAAGATGTGACTAAAACCAAGAGCAATTATTACTTACATGGAGCAGGAGCTACTTCCTGTAACACTCGGAGCAGCATCTGATTAGAACCAACGTGAATAATAAATTCAAGACAACTTAAGCTTCAATAAAAAGGAAGGTAGAAAGACTAATTGTCTCCTTCCGTATGGATGCTAATGAAACTAAGAAATCTCTGTCCTTACAAGTTCTTCACTCTAGAGGTTCATGCTCTTTGTAGAAGATACAAAGGATTCAAACCCCTTGTTTCCCAAAAACTTTACCTCCTCTTTGGGAGGGAAGAGGCACCACACCATCATCCCCTCCATTTACTGTACTGGAGGAGTTACTTTCTCTGGGTTTTAAGTGCCTACAGACTGTCTGGGATTGGCAGCTGACTCTGGGCTACAGAAAAGTGCTAAAATCCCAGAGAAAAGTAAGGTTTAAACAAGCATTTGCTTCAGCTCTGGTGGCTGGTGACCCTGTATGATAGACAAAGCATTTTTAAAATCTTCCACTAGGAAGCCAAATATCTAAAAACTTCATCTTGTCTTACCCCCCTGGGAGCCCATTCCCAAGCTCTCACAGGAGCTGCTCTTCCAAACCTTTAACTACAGAGGGCAGCTCCTATTAGACACATACCAATTGTTACTGAGATGATCAATCTCAGGTTAGGCTGATGGTTGGACTAGGTGATCTTAAAGGTCCCTTCCAACCTAGACAATTCTGTGATTCTATGGTCTATGCCTGAAATGCTCTGCAGCAGAAATATCAAAGTCTAAAAAAAGGGAAGAAGTAACTCCAGTAACTTCTGGGAGAGGAAAAGAGAATAAAGGCAGAAGGAAGGTAGAAGGATCACAGAATCTTCACGGTTAGAAGGGACCTTCGAGATCATTGAGTCCAACCATAAACACACACACACCAAAAAAACCCCAAACCAAACAAAAAACCCCACCAAACCACAACACAACAAAAAGCAAAACACCCAAGCCAACAATCTCTGCCACTAGAGCATGTCCTGAAATGCCACATCTACACTTTTCTTAAATACCTCCAGGGATAGTGACTCCACCATCTCCGTGGGCAGGCTGTTCCAGGGCCTGACCACCCTTCTCAGGAAAGTCATTCTTCCTAATATCTAATCTAAACCTCCCCTGCCCCAACTTCACACCATTTCCCCTGCTCCTGTCATTATCCCCTTGGGAGAAGAGGCCAACCCCCACCTCTCTACACCCTCCTTTCAGGGAGCTGTAGAGGGCAAGGAGGTCTCTCCTCAGCCTCCTCTTCTCCAAACCAAACATGCCCAGTTCCCTCAGCCTCTCCTCATGTGATTGTTCTCCAGACCCCTCACCAGCTTGGTGGCTCTCCTCTGGACACGCTCCAGTGCTTCAGGATGTAGGAAGAAGTTGCACATCATGTAAGACAAGGAGAAATAACATATATGTGGTCTACTTCATGAGTGAAGACAATATTGGAAATGCTTTAAAACAGGCAGTGTAGCTTATTACTTGCTGCAAGTCTAATTTACTCAGAGACAGAAGTAACGGGGATAGCTCACAGAGGTCCTGCCTGGCTTTAGTCACCTTGATGGGAAACGAGGGACATGGGAATACCTAGATGAAAAATCCAAGAGTGAGCAGTGACACGGTGCTTGTCACAGGCAAAGGTCAGAAAATAGCCTGTGTTTAAACAGATATCTGTTTGCCTTATGCAAAGTGAAGTAGCTTCCCCTGAACACTTAAGCTCCATTGACTACTGTAACTAGCTACTTGCAATTTTCTTTACCTTATAAAGCTGCCACCAAAGTAGAGATAAGGCCTCTGGAACTGAACCTACCACTCGTGTCAAAGTGCCTTGGGATGCTAACAGAAGCTACTCCCGTGCTTAGGTATCTCAAGGTAGTTCCTCCTTATCAGTGCTATTAAGTAAAATGTGATTTTTTTTGAGTAAAAACTTAGCTTACTACTTGCTATGATGTAACGGCCGGTTTCACATACCTTCTGTGTGTTCTCAACCAACTCGCTCTCTATCCGTACACAGGCTTCAGCCCGTCTTACAGCAAAGACTCGTTTGCTGTAAGGGGTGTGTCCCCCCCCCCCCCAAACTTCTGTGATTCCCAGACCATGCCTGGACCACAGCCATCCTAAATGGCAAGAGCATGGCCCCCCACTCTTGGGGAGTGGACAAAGAAGGAGCATGAAGAGGGAACCCCCAATTCAGAGTAGGGAACCTCAGCTTGTGCTAGCCAGGCCAGAGAGGATGGCTGATGGCTCCCAAGTTTGCTGGGAGGGAGGCCAGGGAACATGACTGCTTAAACCCTCTGGAGATGCAGAGATGGGTCTGCAGCAGAGGGGCTGTGCCCTCCCTCTGGGTAAGGGACCCAGCCTCAACACTGGGGGGAGGGCTGTGCCCGGCCAGGCCCCCCCTCACCTCCATCTCCCGCTGCTGGGCGGCGCGGAGGAGTGGCAGGTTGTGGGGGCGGCAGCACTGCTGGGCCTCCTTGTGCCGGTGGAACAGCTCCTGCTTCAGCCCTGTGAGTGACAGGCTGCAGGTCAGGGCACGGCACCCCCATGGCCCCCCTGCCCCCCCAGTACCCCCACACTGCCACCCCTCCAGTGCCCTGGGCCTGCCCCCAGTGTCCCCACCACCACCCACCCCCCCCAGTACCCCCACACTGCCACCCCTCCAGTGCCCTGGGCCTGCCCCCAGTGCCCCCACACTGCCACCCCCCCAGTGCCCTCACACTGCCACCCCCCCAGTGCCCCCACACTGCCCCCAGCCCCTACCCTCACCTCCCAGAGCCCCCAGGCCTCTCACCCCCACAGAACACCCCCCCCCCACCCCCCCCCGGCCCCCCCCGCGCCCCCCCCCCGCCCCCCCCCCCCCCTCACCCCCACAGAACACCCCCCCCCCACCTCCCTGCAGTGTCCACACTGTCACCCCCCAGAGACCCTTTTCAGTGCCCCCCCCAGTACCCCCACACCCGCTCTCTCCCAGTGTCCCCCCCGCCCTCCCCCAATGCCCCAGGCCTCTCTCGAGTGCCCCGGGGTTGTGTGTCCCCTCCCGGCTGTCCCGGGCCTGCTCCCCCCCACCCTCAACGCTCCGCGCCAGACCCCAGCGCCCGGGCCTTGCTCCCCCAGCGACCGCCCCGGGGCAATCCCCGGAGGGCCTGCCCTCTCCCGGGGCTCCCCTCCCCGCTGCCCCCCCGGTAACCGCCGGTGCCCGCCGCGGACCGCGGTGCTCGCTGTGCAGCTGCAGGCGCTGGCTGTAGAGGTTCTTCTCGGTGAGGTGCTGGATCTCCAGCAGGCCCTGCACGATCTCGAAGACGGTCCCGTCCAGCAGCGCTAGCGCCAGGTCGCTCAGCGTCGTGTAGGAGAGGCGCTGCTGGCAGGAGCTGCCGGCACCGGGTCAGCACCGGCACCGGGTCGGCACCGGCGTCGGCACCGGCGTCGGCACCGGGTCGGCTCGGCCCCGCCGCCGCCCTCCGCTCACCTGGGCAGCGCCTTCACCAGCGCCTGCAGCTCCGACAACAGCCGGTAGTGCCGTTCCTGCTGCCGAGAGAGCTGCTCCGCCGCCGCCTCGTACCCCCCGGACCCGCCGCCGCCGCCAAACCGCTCCATGGCCCGGCCCTGCGCTGCGCGGCCCCGCCGCCCCCTGCGCATGCGCCTGCGCGGCCCCGCCCCGCTCAACGGCGCTCTCGCCCCGCCCCATCGCCCCGCCCGCCGCCATTGGCCCGCCCCGTGCTGGCCACGCCCCGCCCGCCCCGCCCGGCGCCACAGCGGGCTCGGCGCGCCCTGCGGCCCCGGGGGGGGGAGGGCAGCAGCGGGGGCAGCAGTCGCGGCAGCCGGCTCCTTCGCCTTCCCCGCCACGCACCCCGGGGCAGAGCCCCCTTCTGACCCCCGGGAACACCCGGAGTTCATTCAGCGCGTTTCAGCCGCGCCGCGGGGGGGGGGCAGGGCAAGTTCCCGCAGGTGACGGGATCAGCCTTTAGCGCGGGCTGAGCCGCCGAGTCATTCCGGCGGCGTGCGGGAGAAAGGTCCTGGCTTCGATTCGCCAATTAAAAGATCCGCTGAAATGAATCAAAAGTCCGTGAAAGCGCCGCCTTTCCCGTGAGTTCAAAGCTGCGCCGCCTGCTGGAGGGCAGGAGGAACGCCCGTGTCGGGGAAGAACACAGATGCTCCCTGGGGAACGGAGCATCCCTAAAACCCCCCCAAAATGTAGCTTCTTTCCCCCGGTTGCTTGCCTCAGATTTCCATCCAAGGAGCCCCAATCCCTAGTGCTGGAGAGGCTCTGAGTGGGCTGATTGCAGACCCCTCTGCCTCTGTCCTGCCCGACCCCTGCCTCCTCTCCCCCCCCCGCTGTAGCAGCAGTGTCCCTGTGAAGCGGCTGCCCCGTATTTTGAAACCCCCAACTCCACCCTCGGGAGCTGCCACCCGGTTTTTGCCACTCTGGAGCTGCTGGAGGCCCAGCATTTCCCTTTCCCTGCAGCCTGCTGAACTGCTGGGAAAGGAAAACCAGGGGCCTTTAGTTAAAAGCTATTAGCTGTGCTGCTCAGCTCCGGCTGGGGCAATACAAAAGACCAAGATAAAAGCATCCCCAAGACTGTATCATCCTCTGCCATGAAAGATTTGATGGCCCCCTTTGCTGAATGTCCTTCCCTGGTGTCACCTGAACCCAGGGTTCTGCTGTCCCAGAGCATTCCACCGGCAACACAACCTGAAGTCACTTTGGCAGCTGTGGATGCTCAGGGATGGAGGGGCCAAGACTTTTCACCTGGGTGCAGTGCGGGACCAGACGTGGTGCCTGGCCCCGACAAAGCTGCCTGCGCTGGTGGGGGCCTAAATGCAGCCTGCCCCGTCCCCATCTGAGTGTCACATCATGGCACGGAGCAGACCGTGTCTTGATCTTGCCACCTTCCCTGCCTCGTTGGGGCTTCTGCTCTTTTCCCAAGGCCATTTCCAGGAGGAGCTGAAGCCTGGTGGTGTCTGCATGTAGGGAGGGTTGTTTTCACCCCAGACCCTGATCCGCACCTTGGTCCCAAGCAGCAGCAGCCTGGAGGGAGAGGCCACACACGTCGGTTGGAGGGCCAGCATGGCCATGAGAACTGTGCCCAGCAGCAGGAGGGAGCCTGTGTACCCCTGCAAGCAGAAGGGTGGGCAGCTGGGGAGAGGGGGGCTTAGCCTGGGGAAGAGGGGAGCTTGTTCTTGGGGACAAGCTCCAGCAGTGCCAGCAAAGGAGCAAGGTGCAATCCGGTGCCTTTGCAGCCCTGGCGCAGGCACTGTGGCTGAGCCAGTGGAGGGAGGGGGGACCGCGGGGCCTCTGCTCCACCGTGGACATTCCTCTCCCTTCCTTTGTGCTGCAGGAAATCTGCGCTTCCTCCCTTCCCGGCGCTGCTCCCTGCTCAATCGCTACCAGATGTGGGTCCCATGCACTTCTCATTAGCCCGGCAGGCTCTGGGCGCTGCCTGCTGCAGGCTGGCGGGCTGGGGCTGCAAAGATTGGCATTTTGGGGGGCCTGGTGTGGGCATCCGAGCTGGCATGCATGCCACGAGGACCACTGGCACCAGGCTGTCTAGGACTTGTGCTGGCTTCATGCTCGGCTGGTGGGGCGCCAGCAGTGATTCAGGACGATCTTGTGGTGGTGGGAGGAGGTGGAGGTGGGGGACAGGGCTCTTGCTGGGACCTGCACGAGTGCCACAGGCACACCGAGGCTTCAAGTGGACAAAAGAAGCTCAGTGAGCTGAATTACAGCTGGGTCTGCCATTGGGGTGGGTGGCATGCATGGGAACCGGGGCTAGAGAGCAAGGGTGACCTGGGGGTGTCTATATGCCCCAGGAAGTACAGCCATGAAGCATGTTGTCATGTGTCAGGGTGTACAGAAGGCTCCTGGGTGGGATTTCAAGTTGGGGAAGGGGGTCCCTGACCAGGCAATGGTACCACAAGCAGCTCAGGTGGCACAACATGGGAGGAGAAAGCATGGGCCTTTCCCACGCTCCCCAGGACCTGCTAGCAGCCAGGAGGAGATCACAGAGGCTGGACCCAGGGGCTTGAGAGCAGAAACAGCCTCACAGTTGGCTTATGATGACCAAGAAGAGCCTTACACTGTCCTGGATTGAGCTGTGGAGGAACAAAAGGAGCGAGAAAGCTCCTTCTGTCCTTCCCCACCCTGTCACCCCCATCATGGAGCTCACCTGGGAGAGAGGGGCTGGGGAAATCCCAGTAGATGGTCCCATGACATCATCCCATTCCGCTACCACTGGCCCATGGGCACAGAGTGATGCTCCCAGCCGAGCAGGATGAGGCCACATCTGGGGGCCCACAGCCATGGGGCTCTGCACCAGGAGGGCAGGGTTCTCCTTGCCTTGGCACAGAGGAAGCCACGGGCTGGTCCTGCCCCATTGCTTCTTCTCAAGCCCCCAAAGCAGCTGCAGGGCTTTTCTCACATGGCTGGTGAAGAGGTGGGTGGTGAGAAGCAAGGCCACAAGCCTATGTCGTGGGATGGAGACTGTGCCCCAGCCTGGGATAAGCAGGGACATCCAGGGGGCCAAAGGGACTCTGTTCACCACTGAGGCCACTTGCCTCTCCCAGAAGGGCTGCCTGTGGGGTTCAGGCTTCTTACACTCACTCGCAGGAAAAACATCTCCAGTATGGAGAGATTTCCAAAGATATCTGCTGTCCGCTTAGGTCAGGGATGCCTGGGTATTACCTTTCCTCAGAGAGCATGTTTGCATGCTCAGGAAAGCTGGAAACCAGCGGTCTTTCTGGGCCCTGGGTTGAGCAGACATGGCAGAGGGAGTGGGGTACCCACGTGCATGGAGCAGGATGGCTCTTTTTTGCCACTGGAGCAAATCGCAATTAGGGATAATCCTCCAGAGAAACCAAGAGCACAAACCTGTCCACAAGAGAGGGCTTCCCAGTGTCCCCGCGGGAGAGTCGCCGTGTCACCACGGCTCTGAGTCACCGCTCTGGAGCTGGGAGCTCTCCCCACGGATGCTCGGCATGATTCCACCAGGCAGCCAGCCCTCACTGACAGAGGTCCATATGCTGCGGATTTTGCACCAAAAGCAGCTTCACTGCTTTTACTGTGGGGCAGGCAACAAGGCAGCGTCCTCTGGGGCTCGGGCCGGGAGCTGATGAGGATCCCACCGGTGGCTCTGCTCTCCAGGGGATGGCTGCGGATGGGGTCGGAGCTGGTGCTTCCACAACAGCTCTGCTCAGGCCATGGTGCACTCGGCTGGTGTCCAGCTGGTACCTGAGCCAGGGATGGGGCCAAGGTGGCCCTGGACCAGCAAACTTCCTGCAGGGATGGGTCTGGGGTGGCCCCTCTCCTTGGGGCTTGATCCTGCCCTCCTCACCCGACTTGGTTTGTGTGGTTTCCCTGAGTCTCCTCCAACTCCTCCTTGGATCCTCTAAGACCTTGGACCCACCAGCCCCCTGCACCCCTGGGGAAGGGACTCCAGCACCAGCTCCCCAAGCCCATACTGTACTGGGCATGTGCTCACCCACTGTGGTGGCTTCGCTGCCTGTTCCCAGCCTCCTCCCCTCTTTTTAGGGCCACTTTAACCTCATGGTCTGACCTCAGTCTTGTGCATGTTTGTCCCCTGGGTAAGGGAACCTCATGGCCCCGGGCTCACCAGATTTATTCCAATTTAAACACGGCAGAGTAAATGTGTTTCCCCCACTCTGGCCTCTGGAGCTGAATATCTGAACAGGAATTTCACCCCTGAGCTGCAACTAAAATAAGATCTGGATTGAGGTGGTCGCTGGCTCTTGGTGGTGCTGGATGAAACCTCCGTGCTCCCTTCCTGTCTGGCTGCTGAGCTGGAAAAGTTGGGTTTGACCTGTTGGGAAGATCATATGTGGTGGGAAATGTGTCAGAAAACATGGCCAGACTTCGGTTGTCTGGGCTGAGCATCCATGGGGACTCGGAGGAGATGCTGCCCATGTGTATCCTGACTGCACATCCTTCACTGAGAGGACATTTGGATGCTCAGTCAGGGCAAATTTGTGTTGGTTGTGGCTCAGCAGCCCAGGAGCTCCTTGTGTCTCCACTCCCTGCAGAACAGAGGGGTTGTCAGAAGGGCTGTTTGACACAGGGTGACGGGTCTAGAGCACACCATGGACACCAGGGGCCTGCCTGTGTGACTGAGCTTGGGCTAGGTCTGGGCAAGGGGTGGGAGCCACGACCTCCTCAGCACCTTTGGAGGTCTCCCAGCTGGCTGCTGCAGCTGCCTTGGGTCACGGCACAGTGCTTTGGGTCACGGCATGGTGCTCAGACCTGGGAGGAAGACAAGGGGAGAGAGAGAAGTTGGGAGTTATGCACAGGGGCCAAGGGCTGCAAGGGATGGAAGGGTGCAAAGGATGCAAGGGATACAGCAGGATGCAAAGGGTGCAGTGGGTTGCAAAGGACGCAGTGGTTACAGTGGGCTGGGAAGGATGCTCAGGATTCAAGAGGTGCAGTGGGATTCAAGGGCTGCAAAGGCTGCAGTAGATGCAGGGGCTGGAAAGGCTGCAGCAGGATGCAAGGGATGCAGTCAGGTCTGCAGCCAGCCCTTGGCCTGGGTCTGCCCAGTGGCCAGCAGTGCCCCTCTGTTTCAGCAGCCTGATTTTTGGGTAAGGGGCAGTGACACAAACTTGTGGGAGTAATGATACTCCAGGGGGGAACTCCATCTTGCTGTGCCCCACCAGCCCCCACACTAGTAAGGGACAGAGTCAGACTACACTCCCTTCCCTGATGTATGCATCCAAACATCCCAGGGGGCCAAAACCCCATTCCCTGAGGAGGAGGATGCTCCTCCCCTGCAGTGAAGGCCTCTCTATACAGCACTGTCCCAGTCCCATCACCCCTGTGCCCTGTCCAGCTCGGCGGGGGGAGCACGGCCAGCCCCCAGCAGCAGCCCAGACCCATCAATGTGGCTCCTAATGAAATCCAGACGCTGGCAGAGCGATGACATTGCACTGTGATTTGTGCTCACGCACAGACTAAACGCGGCCAGGCCTGTGGCCGGGCCAGCGCAGGCGCAGGGACAGATCCGGTAGCAGCAGTGAGGATGCCTCTGCCTTTCTTCTGCCGAATTGTTCTTCCTCTGCTGCTCAAAGTGCTTGGATTCATGCACACTCGTGCTTTCCTTAATGCAGAAATAGGAATTTTTTTTTTTTCCAAAATGATGCTGGACATTTCCAAAGGCTGGAATGAAGGTGCAGGCACTTGGATCCGTGGGGGATGGCTTCGTGTGCCAGAAACATGTTTACAGCCCAAAATGCTGCAGCTGCTGAGCCTTGTCCCTTTGCTCCCTGCAGTTCATTTCGGCCAGGGATTAACTGGTGCCCTGAATCACGTGCAAGTGCTTCCACTACACTCTGTGATGGAGAGTCTTCAAATGGAGCAGAAATGGATCTGCTCGGTGGGATGCCGGGAGCTGGTCTGCACGGACACCCTATGCCTGCTGAGGGGTGGGCTTCTAATGCAGACCCGCCCTGAGCCACCCCGGACTGCTTGGGGGGGTTCTGTCCCCTGGAACGGCCCATTCACACTCACTGCATCCTTTGGGCTGGAGGGTCAGGGGGCTGTGGAGCCAAGGGGCACATCTCCAGTGAGAAGCCCACCCTCGGGCTTGGCCCAACTGATGTGCTGAGCAGAGGAGGCAGCAGAGAACCATGACCATGGCCTTTTGCCCAGCTCCCAAGTGCCCTTTAGTGGGGACAAAATGGTTTTAGGGAGGTGCCAGGTCCTGCTCGTGGAGCCTGGAGCTGCTGCTGGTCTTGGGATGCTGCAGGGAGATGATGTCCCCATTGGCCCCCCCGTGTGTCTGTGCTGGGGGACCCCCACCCCCATGGCTCCTCGGACCTCAGGTCCTTGGGGAGATGCCCAACATGGCACTTGTGGGATTCCACAGCACAAAGACCTGGGGTGGTGTGGGGAGGTGCCTGGGTGGCACTGTCATGGGGCTGGCAGTGGCAGGGCTGGCACCTGGATGCTGTGGGCTGGGGGCAGGCTCAGCCCGTCCTGGCCATGCTCACCTTCAGTTCCTGGAGCTTATGGAAATGTGCAAGTGTGTAAGTGTGTATATAAACACATATATATGCATGCAGATATATTAAAATAAATGGGAATATAAAAATATATCAGTGTATATATGAAAAATACATAAGTGTATATCTCTATAATTATATACTTATGTATTTAAAAGTATATATACTATATACACTAGGAGTATAGGAGTA
>BJBW01004584.1:79036-102413 GCA_004320125.1 Scolopax mira | reverse complement strand
GGTGGTCCTTGACCTGGTCCACGTCTACTAGGGGAAAAAACACCCCACTGCTCCTTTCTCCCATTTGCATGGACACCATCACTTCAGCCTCATAAAATCATAGCAAAGATTCTGGCTAAGTAAAGGCAAAAAAAAAAAAAAAAAAAAAAAACCAGATTTATACCAGATAACTTTAAATGCAGTCTTCACTGGAAGATGCTCACATGACTTCTACTTGGCAATTTGCCTTTTCAGTACAGAAAATTACTTAACATAAGAGTGTGGGCTACAGTTTCTGTCACTGGCAGCTGCTTTGTTGACAGAGGCAGGTGGTAGTGTTTGTTTTTATTAGGCTATCTATCATGAAATCAGGTTTGGTTTTGCTTAAGTAAAAGGATGGGTTTGGAGAAAAGGAAGAGAAAAAAATTAAAATCCCTAAAAATACATATATGATCAATAGTCATGTTGATAACAATAAAACAGGAAAGGGAACTTTTAAAAAATCTCATCTATGGGTTTGATTCCATCAATTTGGCTGCAAATAAACAGGATTCTGTCTAATTCTAGGGTTTACTGATTATGGTAGAACTGCACTCTGATGCACACAGAAAAGGGAGCTTGAACACAGAGTCCAAGTATTGTCCAGCTGGTGCCAAAACTCAGTGCTCTGCCAATTTTTAGTGTGAATACAGGATATGCCTAGCTCGACACAGTCCACTGCACTGATAGCTTAGATGAAGAAGTGAATATTAAGTGTTCAGTTTTACCACAGTATGAGAATGAGTGTGAACTGTTAATGTTTGGTGGCAACAATATAACACTATGTGGCTGCTGGACACAAATGCAGGAACTGCTCTATGCCCTGCTGTAGACACCTAATGTCAAGCTGTCAAGGAGGTGCTACTGCCACTATAAATCGTTGTTTATTCTCACATTTTTATAAACAGACTAGCAAATTTAATCTTGACAGCTACTAGAACATATGAAGAGCTTTTGCAATCTTGCAAAAGTCACTCAATCTTCCAAAAGTGTGACAATCACTGTTGTACTTAAAATCAGTGTAGGCAAGGATTCAGTTTTTCTCACCTTTCTTACACATGCAAAATTGTTTGTGAAGAAAATAGTCTACTTATTTCAAGGAACACAAGCAGTCTGCACCGGAACAACAGTGTTCCTGCCAGAAACATACAGGTCTGCAGAGACAGGAAGAAAGACAGAGACAAGTCTGCAAAGACAGGTCTGCAAAGAAAAGGAACATCCTATGGAACAAATTAACTGTCTTTCTAGAAGTTACCAGACCACGCCAACAGATCCCTACATATAAATAGGTAAGACTTTTGATCACAATCCAAGGAAATATGACCGAAATCAGATGAACAATGTCAACATCTAGCAGTGACACAGAGCTGTTTCCTCACCTTAGGCATTCACACTGCACTTGGGTCAAATACCTTCAAGGAGGGAGGTCTATATCACCAGAGTAGCCTACTCACTCCCAACCAACAAAAAAGACAAAACACTATCTATTGATTTATTGCAATTCTTTTTTTTTCTTCAGACAGGTTATCCTCCAACTACGGTCCAGGCTGGCCCAAACCTGCATGAAGTCAACTGTTAACCTTATTTTACAGAATTAGCAGCCTGTAGTTAGTGCTGCCAGATCAAGTTAAGAGGAAAGCTTATGTATGAGTCTGATTTGCTATTCTACTGTTTCCTTATTTCTGTTTTTGACAGTTTGTCCAATAATTCCTAATATAGGCTTGTTCTCTAAGAAGGAAAATTGACTGAGACTTAAGTGGTTTCAGACACTGCTTGAAAAGGTTTTCTGAATTCCCTATGCAAGAGTATACTTAGTAAAATATTATCCTGAACAGAAATTCACTGAGCCTTGAAATTCCTTGTAGCAGTTAGATACCAATGACTGGTACTGAAATTGAGAACAATTTGGTTCACATTTGACTGAAGACTAGGGTCTTTGGAAAAATTTAGTTTAGCAGCTCAATTTAGATTTGTGGTCTCTTGCTACCATCTCAGCCTTTCTGATATATAGTCCTTTCTTTAAACCCAAGCCCTCGGAGAGACAAGAATCCCATTTTTCATTATTTTAATGTACTCTTCTAATCTTCCTGGTTACAAAGGAAATTTTGCAAATGTATTCAAGAAGACTCTTTAAATGGAAAGAAATAACCTTTTTTTTTTTTTTTCTGACATTTTTAGCTCCTCTCCAGTGGCATTTGGCAAGAACATACTGACTCATGGGTTTCTAAGGTTACCAGCACAAACTGAAATACACTCTTGTGGAATACATAAAGAAAGCTGGAGATGCATTGTCTAGTTTAACTTTGGTGTCAGTTTTAGCTATGGATATGCACTTCATGAAAGACTGAGCTGAAATAAATTATTTCGCCTTAAACATGCACAACTAATTTTCCTGATCACCCTCTGCTAGACAAGCTGATTCTAACCTCAAGAGGCAGTGTGAGGCAGTAACCTCAAGCACTGGACAAGGCCTGACCATATATAAGAGGACTAGGCCTGGTACTGCAGCACTGCTAAACCCCCATTAAGCACAAAAGATGAGATCATGCACTTAATTACAGAAGACAAGGAATTAACGAGGAGTCTGTGCATAAAGGAAAGCAATAGAAAATGGATATTCAGTTGGCCTATGAGTCTGAGAGATCTCACTAACTGCCTTGGCTGGTGTCTTCCTACAGAATAAACACCTTCCTATTCTTGGCACATCTTAAGTATGGGTGTCTACAGGTGACACTCTGGAAGTCAAATTTCCATTTACAAGGCTTTTTTATAGTAACTCAGCAGTAAGAAACAGGTATCTAGAATGATCTGTTTACATTTCTGCCCAACTTCCTGTAAAAAGGAAGACATCTGTTGTGTCTAGAAGGCTTTCCAAGTGTCTTGAAATTACCTGGAAACCTGATGTGTGTTGGGTCTGTGATTATCTTTTATGTCACTTCCAATTTGATTCATTTCAGGACTTGCTGTTGGACTCTGCTCTGCCACAAGCTAAAGGTAAAACCACTGAAATCCCTTGTGTCTTTAGGTAATACACTGATTTCTCTTCCAAAAAATTATTGGCTTTGTTTCTTTTGAATAATCCTATATAGCATTTGGATGGCTGAAGAGCTGTAAAATATGGATTTCCCCAACTTCTTCTTTCACGCTTTCCAACTCTCTGAACTGTACTGCCTGTTAGTCTTGAGATCACACTCATATTCTCCAGTGTTTATACCCACTATCTGCATTCCATTCCTGTCAGCCATCTGAGCACAGTGTAGATCTCTCAGGTACAGCTGTTAATCTGTATTTGGTAAATAATGCCCCATTAAATAATCAGAAAATACATGGCTGGGTCACATAGCAGAGGAAACACAGAAAGAGCATTTCAAACATTTCAGAAAGAGCATCGTAAGAGGCTGGAATTCCAAGTTAATCGAAGCTGTTAATTTAATTTTTTCCTTTATACTATTCAAGAGTCATAGCCAGGTTAAATGTATCTTTGAAACATATACATGAACACCTATGGATTGAAGGTGCTCTGCACTATTATATAGGCTTGAGTAACAGTGAATAATCTGAATAAAACACTGAAAAGCAATTTAGGCTATTAATACAATCTAAGATATATATGTACACGTGCAGCTTATCTGGCTACACATTAACACTCCAGCAAATAGAAGTAACCTTTTACTACTTGAATGGAAATATGAGATATACATTAACTCACTGGTCACAGCCCTAGCCAAACATGTAATAAGAGAAAAACTCCAAGGGAAACCATACATGATATAAACCAAAACTGTTCACAGATGTAAATTGCACCTTAGTAACACATTTCATGTTTGAGTACCTACATATTTTGTTGCTTTTTCTGTTGAAAAGAAATGTGCCTGAAGACTGTTTGCAGAATCACTTCATATCTGATGACCTATATCCCACCTGAAGCTTCATTCACAGTCTTTCCATAGGTATGATGCCCCAATAAAAAGTAAAATAGACAGGGGCTATCATGTTTGGGATAATCTGCACAAGTTGCTGGGGTGGTACTGTCACCATCTCCCAGAGCTCTGTGTTCTCCATTAGCTTTTTAAGTATTGTTCTTGTCCTTCAGATTGCATGTTCTGTTTTTCCTGTTAATCTCCTTACCATAGGCTTCTTGACTTTTCACAAGCCTAAGGAAATTAAGGAAATTGTCCTGATTCATAAATAACCACTCCCTCTAGCAGCACCATTCACAGTATATTCTGTTGTTCAATTTGCAATATCCTACAAGCCCCAGTACAGCATATTGTCTTTGCTACCACTTGGCCAGTACCATAGGCATCTGTTAGCACGGGAACAAATACAGTGTCTAACACTGGAGATGTCTAGGCTATCCAGACTATCCATTATTAGTGTAGCTGCACTAATGAATAATAGCAGAGAAACATCGCAGGGAAGTCTAGTAGAGATTAAACTCTTCAGGAGACACAGAGCACTCTAAAATGAAGAGTGAGTATTCAGGAGGTTGGAAAAGCTGGAAAAGGGAATAGAGAGGAATATGAGAAATGTCTTCATCATACTTCAAGGATAACAAACTTTTCAATGTAGTAAATTGATCTGATTTCTTACAGCAATTAATATCCCCTTCAAATTCAATTTTGGAATTTTGAAATACAGTGAAATAAAAAAGTTAAAATATCTCCTACAGAAGTTGCCTTCCAGGGAATAAGTGCTGACTGGAGACCTCACCATAAGGAATACCTTATTCTTATTTTACAGAACAATTCAATACTGTTTTGAAGTCTTAATGCCTTCACCCTGGTGAATCTGCAAGGCACTTTGTATGGTAAGAGAGATATCTTGCCATTAATGACTAATGACTGGTGGGTAATCCTGCAGCACAGTCCCTTTATCTGATAGGGCTACACACATGGATGACTTGCAGCAAGATTACTCTGCATGGTTGCTAGGTGGCAAATATAGTGCCTAAAAAACATTTGACACTGACACCTACTGTGAACTGTTTTGTAGGAAACAGCTTTACCCGTGCATTGATTCTGCTGCAATAAAGGATTTTCTAAAGTACAGCTGTTCAAAGCAAAAACATAACAAATATCAAATTTACACTTAACTTTTGCCATATATTACTTAACCTGATTTCTCGAGAGAAAGAGATACAAAAGCAGAATTTTCTATAAGCTAAATGAGCAAGAGAACTAAGTCACTAGAGAAAAGGCTGATCAGCTCTTTACCCACAGATCAGGCCTAGATCACAGGCACACACAACTCTGCCTGCTCTGAACTTTGGAAGGAGTTGGCACTACTCTTAGCTGATGAAATAAGGATGTAAAATTTTACTTCCAAAACAGTTAAGCACAAATGTACACTTCTCATGCACTGCTTGCTATGCAGGGTTAACACCTTGAATTTCTTTGCCTTCAAACACCCTTTCCCCTAAGAATTTGCATATGTTGGTAACTACAGTGCAGCACCTCTGTCTCCCTATATTAACACATTGAACATGGGTAGTCTTGCAGCTTTCTGTCTTCAGGAGATATGGTACACAACACAGTGACGGGCGGACCATTCTCCAGAGCTGACTTCCACAGAATACCCTCTAAGGCCCTGACTAAATTGGTCACAGAATACTACCAATAATAATAATAATGTAACAAAAGTCGCATACTCTGATATTTAGAATTTAACACAGCATAATGCAGCTACTGCAGAGGAGAATAAGTTCAAACCACGTCCAGCTACAGAATTTCAGAGGGAGAGTACACCTATTCTTAAAAAGGAGATAAAAATGTCTTTACTTCAGACTTGAAACAGTGGAAGTAAAAGAGAGAGGGGAGAGTTACAGACAGATTAAGCTTCAGGAACGTGAAGGAGAATGAAGGCCTTTGCTCAAACAGCATCAGAACAGCTCATGGCTCAGCTTCTAGTATAGCAAGTAATTGCTGGTATTCAGGAAATCAATCTGAACATCTTATTGCAACTAAAAGAATTACTCATAATCAGACAACAACTGTATTTTGTAATCTTTCCTACTAATAGATAAAATAGCTACTCTGTATATTAAATATTTTCTGTGTTAAATGTTCTGACTGTTCTGATGCAGTATTTGTGTTCTGGGTATCATGAGTCGTGTGTTGCCTTCCAGGTCCCAGAGGAATAAACAACAATGTCCAGGCAAAATTTACCAGGAAACTTGTAGAAAAAGTTGTTGACCAGAGCTATCAAGGGATTAGGTGGAGCTGTCTGAACTGATTTGTCAATTTGGGTTTAAGTTTCCAGATCATTTCTACCTTCCCTGTTTACATCACTCAAAACCCATTTTTTCTCTAAATCACCCCTAGCCTCTCTACTAATATCTGGCACTTGCAATCATTAACTGCAGTAGCAAATGTTTTCATTATATTTCTATTCTTTTTTATGTATCAGCCATATAGTGTTCTCTGGTTTTCTGCAATGACAGTGGTTGACACTTCCAGTTTGAAATGTTCACTGTGATTCAGTTTCAGGAGTGCTATTAAAATTCAAAGTATAATAAGGCAAGATGCACCAATGTTGAGATAACAAGGGATTTCTTTTTCTCTTGGCTACAGTAGGGCAAGTTCAAACTAGGCTTCATCTGGCAAGCTGTTCCACTGCAAGGCAATCTGTCACAATAAATGCAATACACTGGTGTAAACTATGATTTGCCTTCCACTCTTTCAGGAAGCACTTGCTGTAAAAAGCAGAACTATGGTGATAAAATCTAGTATGACTGTCAAGAAGTTACTAAACATTTGACTACTCAGCTTCAAAACAATATCACTCCAATGTGAATTTCTAGCTCTATGTGAATGTAGCTCTAGTACATCATGAAGCAATATGGACCAAATACCTTATTGTAATCTGTATGCTGAAAAATAAAAAAAAAAATGCTTTAAGCATGCAAATTAACAATCTAAGCATATTTTTATTTGGCTTTTGAATTTTTTAAATCTATAAACATCCTTTTTCTGGAAAGGGCAGGGATAAGAAGAACACAACAAGGAAGACCTTAAAGAAGACTCCCTAGGAAATCTCTTTAGAGAAAAGAAGGAAGAGAAAGCCTGAAGTTCAGAAGTACTGTAAGAATCTACAAGCTTTAAAGAGAAAGGAATTAATAGATTAAAGTTATGGGCAAGTAACTAAGAAGCAAAACCAGAAAAGAAATGCACTTTAATTATTTGGAGGAAGGATGGAGTGGTGGTGTCACATTTACTGATCTTATAATCCTGCTAAATCCCCCATGATGGTAATTATCTAGTAAAAGGAGGGCAATGTCCTTTCCTCTTTACATATTTCCATACTATTCTGTAGTAGTTCATGCAGTCAGCTCTTCCAGAAAGTAGCTCAACTTGCCCATTTATCAGGAAATGTTTATTTATTAAAAATGAAAGGAACCCCAAACCAACCACACACTTAATTGTTAACAATGTCATTTTTTAAAACATTTTTTAAATTTTGTTCCTTGCTTCTCTGGAGTATCTGCAGGCTATGAAGGAGGCTAAAATCTTGCTGATCGAATTATAACCGTTTTTGTAGTCCTTTTGTATTAAGAAGCTAGTGAGAAGCTGATTGCAGACTGTCCTACAAAAAAGAGAGATTGCTTTACCAATGTAACTGTGTACTCTGGGTCACACTACTGATGACAGAAGGGAACAGGAGTGTGTTAGGCTCATCAAGAAGGGGAAAATGCTGCTACATATAAGAACATAAAATATGTGGTCTTTTTCCATGGATGAAGGAAGGAACTGAAATAAAAACTTTTTGGCTCTGCCTACAGGCTTGGTTGCATATGTCTTTGTGATAAAGTTAAATTGAAGGAAATGCTGAACACCACTATCACACTCTCCCTGTTGTGTATTTTGAAGCAGTAGGATTAAATAGGAGATAGCTGCGTTGCAGCAAAATAAAGCTGAGAGTTTTTTGTGTTAGTATGATGTGTAGCGCTGTTTTCATCTTTCTAATTATCATCTCTGTAATTACATATAAAAGCTGCTCTTTCAAGACACAAAACAGAGCATGCAAACAGAAATACCTCTTGTCCCAAGTCAGGTTCTATGCCAAAAAGGGCTTCAGCCTTCAGAAGCCTGAAGCTAAGCTTATGCTCAAATAGTTTTTAAACAATCCTTTTTCCTGTCCGAGATTCACAGTCTATCATCATGAAGTGCCATTTGCAAGACTAATCAGAGTAAGAGAATTCATCATTGCCATTACAGCTGTCATGTAAGAATAGCTTTTGATGGTTTTCTTTTAAATAGGTAAGGTGGGTATTCCTAAAGGTGAAATTAATGAAGTGAATTGATTCCACTACTCAGATATACAGTGAGTCTATTCTCACACTAATCTTAAAAGTTCTTTTACTCTTTGTGAGTCATAGCAAAATTTGCTTTACTAATACCCTGCAAGTTTTATAAAACATTTGAAAATTAAATTTTGACTTGGACAGACTCTTCATATATTTTCATTCCTTTTCATGTGCAGAGATGGATTAATAATTTCTCATTCCCTTCTTTGAGGTGAAATAAGAAATGATAAAACTTACTTGCACAAACTGCTGAAGAGATTCAGTTAGATCTTCTTTTCTCTCTATGTGCTCTCCATTGGGCCTGTAAGTAAAGGTGCAAGTTGTCACTTATACTCCTTTGAGTAGAGATAATGGTGTTTTTCCTCTTTAACAATCCCTCTATAGACTTGCAAAACAGCTATGTCTAAGGAATAATTAAAGCACACGTAAAGAACGTTCCATGTGGACAAATCTATTATTTCCTCAATACACTTTCTAAGATGCAAAGATGATCACTGAAGACATTTTGCAGCAAGAAGTGCTACAAAACTAAAGCAAATTGAACAAGTATTATAGGTGTAAAATATATTTGTTGCATATTTTTTGTTTTTCCAGGTGGAAATGGAAGAAGTAAGTGGTTTATTTTACTATTTACCATATCAGAAGTAACACAATGAACATCTCTTATAAAAGGAACAAATACTTGCAGTAAACATTTGAAATTTAAAGTTAACAGATATACAAAGAATATACTTAGAGGACACATGGTGTAACTGACAGAAGGAAACTCCAAAAAGAGGTACTCTTTTAAATAGCCTCATTTTCTATCTGAAAGCTGTTGAATGACAAGGAGTGTGAGATGTGAATTCACAACAATGGAAACAATTTATCTCTAAAAAATAAAAATAAGCGAATCTTAATCTGATCATTAATTTTTCTGGCAGTGGTATAGTCTCCAAAGGACCGTCGTGCTTTGGCCGCAGATGGGAACAAAGGACCACATGGCAGTCACTTGTACAAATCAGAGTCCCCCACCAGCGGCGTGGCCAGGAGGGGAAAATTGAAATTGAAACTCATGGGTTAAGACAAAGGCAATTTAACAAAAAGGCAAAGGCCACAAGAAATAACAACGATAACACAGACAGAGGAGTATACAACCGCCATCACGATACCGCCGCTTGCCAAAGCACCCAGAGCACACCCAACCACACTGCTCTCCCTTCTCCTTCTGCCCTGAGAGCAAGACTTCCTTCTTTTATGTCACTTCCTGTCCCTCCCCCTCCCCGGCTAGCTCAGGCCCCTCCCCCTGGACGTGGCTCAAATGGGATGGAATAACTGTGTCCCTGCTAAATCCTGGGAACAATTAACCCTTTCCCCACCAGACCCAGCACAATAGTGCTTTCAATAGAATGCCAAACAAGAAAGTTTTACCAATGTTTTGCATGAAAACAGAATGAGAGGAAGGATGTCAAACAGTGTTTCTTCTTTTTCCTCATGGTAACTGAAAGATCTTCATGGTTAGGAAGAAACAACAGTTTTAGTAGTCCAAGTACCTTTTGCCATCTTACAATATCATGCCAGGTGACTTCTGTCTCTTTTCTCTTCCTCAGTAATTGCAAAAAGCCTCTACACACAGAATCCTTTTAGTTTCTCGCTCTCCTGAAAATTACAAGATTGGCAGACAATTGACCCCTAATAGACAAAGTCAGATAGAAGGTTAAACAGCAATTTCCTGTTCCCTGGCAAATGCTGTTTATCAAATCTGGGACCTACAACTGGCATTTCAGCTGCCAACCTGATAGCTCTTTTCAAGATGATCTTTGTGAAATATAATGGAAAAATCCTTTTGGATGGTGCAAAGTGGGTCTAGCATGATTTACTCTCATTGCCTCAAGCTAATTGACTTGTTGCAGAAAATAAAATCCATTTTTCTGTCGTTCTGCCTTCTCCCTTGAAAAGCTAAATTAGAGCATATTAGATGGAGGGTGTTTGATATTCCTGACAGCACGGTTTGTATTCCTTTTCAGTAAGTCTCTTAATAATGCCATTATAAAACTCATGCCACCTAAGCTCTACTCATAGGAGGATATAATAGACTATTACAACCACAGTCAAACAATAGCCTACCATGCTGTGGGAGACTTATCAAAGCTGCTTTAGCTTAAGTCCATTTTATTGATCATAACATTCAAAAGGGCCCCACCTGAGCAGACGGATTATGAGCACTGCTTTTCACATAAAAACATGTAAATCAAATGAAAAAGCAATGTCTGTTGAAAGAAGTTCATATGATCCTTTGTTATAGCCTCTGTGTCATTAAATCTGTAAGCTCTTTTTTAGATATGATGCATTAGTATATTAAAAGTCCCTGAGTGATTTCAGCTATGCTTTATCTATTGGTTTTCTATAGTTTTTTTTTCAACGTGATATTGGTGGTGTAGAAATTGTTAATAACCCTGTATTTTGGACCATGTTTCTTTCAACATATCTGTGAAGCAAACACACTTAGAAACATAAGCGGAGGTGTGTGATCATTACAGTATCTTGGTCAAATTCCTGAGATTACCTGAGCACGTAGTTTGCAACTCCATACAGCATGGAGAGGAATCATGAGGCTTATTTCCTACTGTTGTATTCAAATATCTACATTCCTTGTGTGTTAATTCAGTAGTCAAGAACACATGAAGCTCCTATTGCCCCACGCCTCCAAGAGCCCTTTGAAGTGTATTTTATTTAGAATTCATTTAAAATAATTAAAATAAAGGTGTTAATTCAAATTCTGAGTTGTTCTTCTCTTTGGCATATCAGGACAGTGGCCTTTGTTCTGAAATAATGTTCAGAGTCCAGGAATGAGAACAAGTCTCTCCAAGTTGTTTTAAAAAAAAAGCAGTATTAATCCAAAGAAGATGTCATCTACAGCACGGAATTTGAAATACAATTCTACAGATTCTGCCGTTTCTTTGAGCTGTGCTAGTTTGCTGTTCTTTTCTGGAGTATAAGGCTCAAGCTTTTCCCTCCTTTTACACCTCACTAGACTTTATGAGCTTGGAACATACCACTTTTCTTCCCTTTCTGAGAAAATGAGAGCTCCTCTTCAACATGGCTGTGAAATTAAGAATTTATTTCCTATTTAAACCTACCCTTTTCAGAAAGACAGAGAGAGACACCTTCCTGGAACTGGGCTAAGAAATATCCATCCCTGGAACTGCTTTTTATTTGTCTTGAATCCAGACACAAGTGTTTTGAGACAAAACTTCTGCAACAGGTCCTAGGACAATTGGTGGGAAATTAAGAGAGGAAAGATGTGAAGCTGAGTCCGATCTTGAAGCCATATTCTTAACACCACTGAGGCTGCCTGTCAAATCTGCTGTGCAACCTTGGCTTCCTGTGGCCACAACAATGGCCATGGACATTGCACACTGTGTAGATGCACAAGAGCTGACACCAAAATAAAAGTGCTGCTTTAGGGCCACTGCCAAGGAATATGGATAAAGGAGAAAGTAAGCTCATTCCAAGAAGTGTGAGAGCACCTTTTTTAAGATGACATACTTCTATGATACAATTATATTAATTTTTTTTTCTGATGAGCTGCAGTGCAGTCCTGGCTCTGGTGTGTCAGGGGTGTGAGAGTCTCACTATCACATGAGACTCCCAGTGAGTGGTCCATGGTATAACAAATTAGCACGGCTCCTATCAAAGTGGCATAGTGATTGCTGATGGATTGGCTGGTGACAGCTGTGATGACAAAGTACATTGATGTAATCTGTGAAATACATGGGACAGCTGAAGGTGTTCCACTGCCTGAACAGCTGAGCTCATTATTTTCCTACTTTAACAAAAAAGGAATGCAATCCATATTTCCATCCCTGTTAGGCTATTGATTGTTCTCGGTACCAGGTGTGCCAGGGTGGGATTCCCTCCATTTTAAGCAGAGTATATCTGGGTTATTAAAAAAAAAGTTTCCAAACTTTTGAAATGTCAGAGTGTAGTTAATGGATACTGAAGACACATGTGGCTATAATTAAGATTAGGAGAAACAGCAGATCTGTGCAAGGTATGATGAAGAACAATGTCTCCCACACGTGAGGCAAAAGAGCACCAGATCAGCTCCCCCAGTGCAAGGCAGGCAGGGAGACCTTGTGAGAGCCAAAGTTTGAACGAAACCTGATCTGTCTCTGCTGTGCAATGCTGCATTCAGCCAGGAATTCAGCAGGCATTAGTTCCTGCAGTAATGGAACCTTAGCAAGTGCTGCTGCCGGAGAGTGGAGCCTCCAGTGGAGCCACCAGTGGAGCCACATGCTGCCATGTTCCTCCTGGTGTGATGGAAGATGAAATCATTCCTATCTGCCCTTCCAATAATTTTGCTAGAGGGTGTAAAATAAAAAAAAAAAACTATGACTTGTGTGCATCCTCTGATAGCCCCCCAAGGTACCAGACAGACAAAAGAAAAATACGTTTTCCTGCTAAGGTTATTGAATGCTGCTTGAAGATACAGCATCTATAGTGCAACATGGTCTTTGGGTCATCTGTCTAGAGCATGCCTAGTGAGGAGTCAGAGGGGAATGTAGTAATGGCTGAGCTGTGGTACATGCTGGATAAAAGCACTCTTATGTTGTAGGTGGGGCTGAGTACCACCAGGAGGGGTGAAGGATCCTTTGTGGTAGCAAAGTGCTGACGGCCCTCTCACGGAGAATTGGTGATGCTGCTGCACCTGGGGATGTGGCAGCAAGCAGTGGCAACAAGCCTTACTGTTAACAAAGGAAAGGAGTGGCCTCAGTCCTTATCTTGTAAATCTGCAACTGTAACTCATTTTATACCCACAGCCTGTTTGTAAGGTCTAGTATCAAGGCAGTGTTTCACAGTTCTCATAGCACAGTAGAATGGGCTGTACCCTGTGCCTGTGGGATCCTTTGCCAGCAGAGTTTCTGTTGTGCTTAATGTGGCCAGGCTGAGCAGAGGCAGGACAAGCTCCCACTCTTTCTTATCCTGCAGCTGTGCACCCAAGACAAATGGTATTGTATCTGCTCCCTGCTTGAAAATCAGGCCTTGTAAGGAATTAATAATTCAGGTAAATATTTAGCTTGTGCTCTCTCCTGCAATCTTGTCTTTACTGGGAAATTGATTGATAAGCATTAAACCTAGTACTCCTCCAAACCTTAAAAAGAGCAGAAACAAGACTCCATTCAATTTGCTCATTCCAATTCTCTCTACAGAGAATAGGAGAAGGGTATTGCACATATTTACTCAAATGTGCTCAGCCTTGACCAGTTATTAATGGAGGAAGGGGTAGACTACAGACATCATGTAAAAGCAGTACTTTGTTTGGCAGCTATTTGCACACACAGAGAACATAAAAATCACTTCAAATAGTCTATTTCCTAAATGATAAAGAGATAATTGCATTCTAATTTATTATGTGAATAAAACCTTTTTACTCATAATAGCTTCTGTCATGGTATCAAACACCTGAATTCAATTTGCATAGATGTAGACAGTGTATGGATGAGATACAGGAAGGTAAAACATAGGTTATTGAACACTTCCTAACATCAAAGAGTGTAATGCTTGATCACTGTTGACTTTAGAGATTTACTCTCTCTTTTCCTTTTCCCACATTCTTATTTTTTCCACTATGCTGAAACCATAAACAATATAAAGAATAGAAAGCCATTACTCTTCTCTTTCCTATTTTTTTTTTAATCTGGAATCTTCATCCTTCTTGTTCTCTTCTGCTGTTGTTTTTTTAAAAGGATGGAGAGGGGAGGAGAGACTTACCCAGCTAGTTACACACACTGCCATCATTAGTGAATTTACAACATGATTTTTAAATGGGTAGATGCTTCCAACCTCTCATTGTCTTGTCATAGTCTGTAGATGTCCTGGGGAAAAGTCCTTTGAGCCATGGTGTCAGTTAATACCTACTTCCTTCTTGGCACTGAATTTACTAGGAAAGGGAAAATACCATTTTTTGATATGTAGTTATACAGACAACAATTATGTTTGTCTGTGGTATGGGAAGAAGATGCCTTTTTACTGCTAGTCCTATGACCTACTCTTG
This sequence comes from Scolopax mira, assembly GCA_004320125.1. Taxonomy (NCBI): domain Eukaryota; kingdom Metazoa; phylum Chordata; class Aves; order Charadriiformes; family Scolopacidae; genus Scolopax; species Scolopax mira. The sequence goes on along the minus strand of BJBW01004584.1, from coordinate 88,053 downwards.
TTTATTTGTGGACCATGGGGCATAACAAAAATAGGGTAATGAAAGCCATTTGTGAAAGGCTGGCATTGGGTGCCAAGGGACAGCTCAGTGTGGAAGGTACAGATACAATGAAGAGAATTTTGAATTTCTTCAAGGATCTTTGAGAATAAATAAAGAATCCCTATGGGGTGACCTGTCTAGAATTCAGGATAAACAACAGTGCAAGGAACTATTAAAAAGTTAAGAATCAACTCAAGACTGAAAGCAAGTGGATGACGAGGAAGCAGAAAACAATCTCTACCAAATACCGAACCTGTCCTTTCTGTCAGAAAGCTCCTCCAAATGTCCTAAGCCCTGTGTCAGGAGATCACTTTCTGCAATGGGAGTCAGCTCTCTCGGGCACAGCCCTGACAGCAAATCTAGCATAAGACATGGAGGAGACCAAGCAAAATCCAGCCATTTGCAAACCAAGATCCTGGCTGATATTATGTTTACTCACTGTGAGTTATACCCTTCCCTGTGAGCACCAATTTACTGCATGGCTTGGAACTGCATAATATACTATATCAATAGTACAATTTGTGATATATAATGGATACTATAACTATGCACAGTCTATAGCATAGTCTGTAAATACACAAACATACATATACATATATTGATGTCACAATATGAATACAGTTTACTGTATTTGTATGAGTAGTATATATATATATTGTATTCCACAAATTGTCATGTTGTCACTGGGCCTTCATTATGGATAGAAAATAATTTATTACTAAGTAGATATATATGATATCTCATTTAAAATAAAAATAATCAAAGAGACTCAATAATCCTGTGCCATTTTGCTGTTATTTTTTTTCTTTTCATTCATTTTCAGGTATTCACAGAAGGACATGTAATGTGTAATGTTGCTCTGAAAGTAATGGGACTTCTTCTAGAAAAAAAAACAGATGTGGTTCACAATTGTGTGACCTGCCTGTCTTAACCTCTACTCTCTTGCTGCTTGTCCTTTTGACAGGTTTCTATCCCCATGCATGTGGAGGATGGAGAAACCAGGGATGCGCTCCTCTGTGGGAGTTCAGCGGATGTTCTTGCATTAGTAGGAAGGAAGCCGTGGGAACAGTAAAACTATGTCTTTATATGGTATTGTCCATGTGATGTGAAATCTAGCAAGGCAGTGCAAAAACAGATAGCAAGGTAGAAAATAGATAGCAAGGTAGAAAAAGCAGATAGTAATGATTGGTTAGCCTAGGCACATGAACACTTATATGTAGCCAATTGTATTGCTTACAACAGCACATGGACATTCACCCATAACCTATCTGTGTAGAGAACATGGCACATGATCAAAAAATAGAAACTATATATGTTGCAAAAATGAAACATTAAAAGTCTTCGTTTCACTACTTGGCGGAGTCAAGTGTTGTTGCACATGTGCAGATGTCAAACCTGGTTCTGCTCTCAGATTACCCCCCACACATGGTATGCAACAGCTGTGGCTCATATAGTGTCCTTTCTTTAACTCCGCTTTGCATTTGGGTTACAGCCACACAGGACATCCAAAGATTCAGTAGTTTTGTAGAAGGATGCATGAGATGGCTGTTACAAATATGCAAATAATTACAGACAAAAGCATTACTGAATTATTGATACTATTTCTTAGAGGAAAGAGATAGTAAGCAGTGATAGCATTTATTTGCTGCCTCCATCTTTCAAACCAGAAACACATCTGAGGAGGAATTGCATCCCTGGGATTAAATCCAATGTACACAAATAAGAATTTTAAAAGCAAGGTTGGAATAGAATAGAATAGAATAGAATAGAATAGAAGGAAAGATTGTGCATGCTCTATCTATACCTGTTGCAGGATAGATGAAATAAATTAGTAAATAAAAAAACTTAGATTAAGATGCTGCATCAGCTTTGGGGTTTTTTACATTTTCCCTATAGTTGAGAAGCAGTGTGTTGGGCCCTGACAGTTTGATATGGAGGCAAAACAGATAATGTCATTAATACCTAAAAGCTACTCTAGTAGCTGATCTGATCTGACCTGAATTGATTCTGTTACTGAAATTTTCAGTGGAATCTATATCTACATCAACGAAAACTACAAAATTGCTGCTTATTTGTTCCACTATGGGAGGTGCAGGGTGGCGGAACTCAAGCAGACATTTTATTTTCTTCTCAGCCATGCTACAAAATGCCATAAGTGTTGCCTTATTTATACATTCAATAGCAGTTAGTAAAAGTAGTTGCCAACAATCCTGGCAGTACACAACTACATTTAAATGTTTTATACAGATTAGAATTCTATATGCTCATTATTTACCATTTTTTAATTTGAAAACAAAAAAATCTTTTCTCTGTCCTGCCTCAAGCACAAGGGATTACAATTCTGTGCTCTTGTCACTTCCATCTTTCCCATCTGTTACTGCAAAGCTATGATAAATGAAGTTTCAATGAGATCACAAAAGCAGGCTTATCGTTTTGACACAAAACAAGACTTAGATAACAAAAATCAATTATAATGTTCTCTCATTTTTTGAATGAAAAATTTTCACTGATTCAGAGGAAGGTTTGGAACAGTGGTTTTAGAGGAAACAAATGATGTGTCAGAAATTAGAAAAATAATAAAAACTGAATCCTTTAGAACACAAAGCAAAAATGGTTTGAGGGCAAAAAGCTTCTCTAATTTATTGGGATACATGAAGTAGACAAGCATTTAAGATTTTTGTTTGATGTTTGATTTTGAAATACACAAGGTATTGTCATTCATTTCAAATGTTGTATTTCTGACTTGATATAAGAGATACCATCACTTTGATGAATAAACTGTGAATATGTATATAATAATAGGGAGTTATCAATGTTTTCAGTGATGGAGAGATTTGAGAGGATAATAAGCATATCAAATCTCTAAACTACTTATTAAAGGATGAGATTTCTGCTCAGTGGCATGCCATGTTTGATTTCATAGAGGAGAGACAAAATGACAACCAGAAAGCCTTATGTTTTCAGGCCAGACTTGACCAGCTTGCTGAGTCAACTCTACATCTTTCCAAAGATGCCCACAGGTTTTACTACATCAACTTCATAATTTGAATTTGTACTAAGGCACATCTTTTGAAAGGATAAACAAAATCTGGTGCAAAAACTTCTTGTGATGGGAGTGTATCACATTACCCAGAATACAGATGACTTTTTCACTCTGAGTGGAGGATAAAGTTAAAAGAAAAGAAAATCATCAGTAAGTATCATTTTGACTGCTGCCTAGACTCTAAAAATGAAGTTGATCTATTTCTAACAGCAAGATAAATGAGATCCTGCTTCAGACTTAGAGTTTTTTAATTTAAAACGAGAATTTTCTATTTAGATTTAATGATTTTTGAAAAAAATATTATTCATTTGGTCTTTCATTTTTGAGGAGTCCCAGCTTTTCTCTTCCCAAGGAAAGTTGTGCTAATGATTCATTATTCCTTTTTCAAAATTTGTGATTTCTTTCTGGTCACTATCCGGCTTTATCTGTTACATTAGACAGCTCCACCAAGAGAAGCATTCCCCTTGTGTGGACATCTACGGAATATCATCAAATCTGTTCTGAATCATTACTGAAACAATTGCCTTCCCCTCTCTGTCAGACTTTCCAGATTTGAGCACCTTGTTGTGCAGTCAATTCCAGTGATGAATCACTTGCAGAAACAGAGCTGCGTAGAAGCAATCCTCTTGGCCATGACCAGTGACTGCACCAGTGCAGCAGAATTGCTTCTGTTCTACCACATTTAAGTCCACAAAGGACTAGTAAAGTTTATCAAGCGTATGTCCTTGTGATGTGAGTACTGAAATAGTGGGCTGTGTACTGGAATGGTTGTTGTTTGAGCCAGGGGAACTATAAGCCTGAGAACCACACATGTTAAATGTTGAGTTTAGAGAACACTCATCCCTCAATGATGACTACTAGGAGCTAGGAGACAGAATGGATTGTCTCATATAAAATATCACACACTGTCAGGTGCCATTTTGAGTAGATTATCCTAGAAATCTTTTATTAAGGCAACTGAGAAGAAATCAGTTTTAAACAGAGATGTAGTCAAATGGGTTAGATAAGTAGACTCAGGAGTCCTGGTATTTCAAATGAATAAAAGAGACTATCACTAACACACACTGCTTTTTTTTTCTTCAAGAAATCCCAATCATGTTGAAAAACAAATAGGCTAATAGGAACTGCAGATAAATGAAATTTCATGCCATACTGAAATGCAGCAATCTCTGAATGACTTTTGGCAGATGGCAGGCTATACCCAGCAAATACACAGAATAATAAACCAAAAAATTAACAGACCGAACACAACCTTTCCCAGGAATCTGCTCATCCTTTTGAATGAATATGTGCATTATCCAATATGATTGGCAACTTCTATCCAAGAGGGAGCTGTGTTTGGAGGCAAGAACTGTTGAGTGATGTGTCCCGAAAAAGTACTTTGATCCCTTATGCACATGCAGATGACCAGCCTAATATAAAAGAAAAAAAAAATAATTCTATAAAGGAAAAAAATAACTACACTTTTTTGCTAAAAGATGAATTGTATTTCTTCCTCCCATTTAGATTCTTCTCTGCAAGGTTCCAAACAAAACAAATTCCTTAGTAGAAATGACTGAGTCAGCAGAAGAAATTAAGTTAAAACTGGCTTACTGTAGAACTTATGATGTGATGGTTTAGTGCAGAGTTTCTATGTGGTTGTGAAATATGCTTGTGCTCTAAAATCAAGGAAGATTGATGTGCTAGTCATGATCTAACTTATCTGAGTTTATAAAGTAAATTCTGAACATTAGACATAACTGTGTCAGAAATATTTTTTTTTCTTTTCTGCATTGCTAAATTAGGTAACCTAAATTGATAAAAAATAAACTGATAAAAGATGATTACTTTTTCCATAATTACACTTTCTAGTTGTTCAAGATAGCTCTATGATCACAGTGTATTAAGCTAGAATGTACTGACAAAATGTCTATTGTCAGATCTCTAATTCAGATATTCTTTTCTCTTAAAAGATATGGGGTTTATATTTTTTTCAAAAAGTTTCAAGTTGATTGTGTGTTTCATTTACTGTATTGTGATTCCCACATATTTGAGAAATTGTGGCAGTCTGGTGAAGTTCCCACAGACTGGAAAAAGGGGAACATAATCCTGATATTCAAAAAAAGGGAAAAAAGAAGACTCAGGGAAGTATAGGCCAGCCAGTCTCACCTCTGTTCCTGTCAAGATTATGGAGCAGATCCTCCTGGAATCTCTGCTAAGGCATGTGGAAAAATAAGAAGGTGATTAAGGGCAAATCGTGAGCTGGAGAGGGACTCTTTGTCAGGAAGGGTAGTGACAGGACGAGGGGCAGTTCTTTTAAACTGGAGAAAGGAAGATTTAGATTAGATAATAGAAAGAAATTCTTTATAGTGAGGGTGGTAAGACACTGGAACAGGTTGCCCAGGGAAGTTGTGGATGCTCCATCCCTGGAAGTGTTCAAGGCCAGGCTGGACGGGGCTTTGAGTTACCTGCTGTAGTGGGGAGGTGTCCCTGCCCATGGCAGGGGGGTTGGAACTAGATGATTTTTAAATTTCCTTACAACCCAAACCGTTATATGATTCTATGATTCTATGATTTACAGCCACCTTTTTTGTTTAAATTATAACCCCCTTTCCTTCTCTTCCTGTGTTCTACTTGATGCAAAAATTTGAAAAATACCAGCACAGCTGTTTTTCGTCTCTTTAGTTCCTCTGAATAACATTAGTTGAAATGCCAGTCTAAAAAGCCCAACAGGTACTTTCTCAAATTATTACATTTTCAAACCTTCAGAATCTGCATTATAAGAATTATATAAAGTAACCCCCAACTTTATAATTGAAACAGACATAGAAAAATATACCTAGAGAGTGGATCACATGATGCTTAACAAGCACCTTTATAGAAGATTATTGAAAGTTGAAAGGAAACAAGGTTGCTTTTCAAAATTTTCACTGAAAAACATCCAGCAGGTAAGCAGGCACTGTAATACTTTCAACTCTTGTGCAGGCATTGGAATGTCTGGTGGAACCAAAAAACCCGGAAATAAAAACTTGTACAGCCGACAGTTTGAGAGAGCTAGCAAGCCATATACATGGTTTATACTGCTAGTGAACATTGTCCTTACAATATTTTATTGTGCCTCTGGCTCAAAATTACATTTTCATTGCTTGTTTCTTGGATAATTGTTTTGTATAGCATAAAATTCCATTGACATGTCACAGGATATTGTCAGCTGTAGTTATTAGAGGCTGTTCTCAACAGATCCCTCCTTCAGAATAATCATATTTATATTTTAGGCATTTCTTAGAGAAATGAAGAGTCATAATAATTAATAATCACTTAGACATTATCATAACAGGCATAAAACATTGAGTAGATCATAATATGCAGAGAATTGTGAAGAACTATAGTCCCAGTAATGGTTAGAAACAGTGACTTACTGAGATAATATATCACTTTGGTATGTCATTATTTAAATAGAAAAAATTCTTAGACAAAGGAAACTCTGTGTTATAGAAATTGAAGTACAGATGAACAGCTTTGTCCAAGGATGAGGATAACAAGATACATGAGGAAACAAAAAAGAAAAAAAATCAGTAGAATTTCAGTAGAAATTTAGACTATCCAGAGACTGCCAACCTCTCAGTCAAGCATGCTAGGTCCAGGGTCTCTTATGGCTGCTCTTCACACAACTTTCAAGCCATCAGTGGTCTCCAAATCAGCTTGACCGATGGCTTAACTAGTTTTCAGTTTATTGTTTAAAATGAACTAATAATTTCACCTGGTTTCATCAAAGATTTTTCCCAGTCTTTTCTTTTGCTAGTGACTTTTCAGAGCAAACTGTGCTGGAGGGAAGCCTAATGGGAGAAGTCAAAGGCATAAAGAAGTTCTAAGCCACAAAGAACAGCCCTGTGGGATAGCTCCTGTAAAGTAGAAAAAAGAGTTAATGGTACATCAGTATCAAAAAACAACAACTAACATATGGCTGTCCCACAAAGAAAAGGACCCTAATTATATGCCTATGTAATAGTGAAACAGAATATGAAAAACAGATCTTTAGAATAGTAAGTGAATTTTCTAAAAATTCATACTAGGATTTTAACAATAGTTTTCTGCATTCTCTCTGGATAATATACTATGAGATGTTAATATCAAATAAAATATCCTCAAAAAAATTTGTTAATTAACATCTTAATTGGTAATCCAGTAGAAAATCCATAGTGTGAGCAGTTAAAAATAACTTTTCATTCAAATGCACCAGTCACAGACTTAAATTTCCTATAACATTCATTGGTTGCATAACAAAATTGCTTTTAAGCTGGTGGCATGGCAACAGATCTCTGAATACTGTGATATAACTTTATTTATAAGTGAGCTCTTTCTCCATATATTCATCTTCAGTATGCACTGAATAAGTTACTGGTAGGCTTTCTCCAGAAATGCTTAACGTCCATGGGTCAAATTTCAGAGATTAATCTAATTAAGAAAATAGACCATTAAGCTGGTGTACACAAGTCCTTTGAGCTTTTTATCCACTTGTCACACCCATTCAGACACACATCTACGTCTCAACACATAATGTATCCAGAACTTCTTAATTTGCCACATTAAAGCAGGCACTAACTAAAACTAAGAAAACATACCTTAATGTGGCAAGAAAGGAATAAATAGGAGAATGCAAAGAATCTAAAATAAATGTTGATCCTCATTATGCCAGACCACACACTGTACATTCAGTTTATGCTTACCCCCTTGGTTTAAAAATTAAAACTATATTATGCTAGTTTTGTTTTCCCATAAATAGACAGAGCTAAAGTAGTGCAGAAGCCTTGACTTACACATGTAGCTCTGAGATGGATGCAGTGGAAAAGATGGATCACAGGATCTTTACTCACTTGGCTCTGAGGGAAGGATTCTTGTAGTGTTAGAAGAAGATGAAATTATTAGATATGTATTATATCCAAAGCAATATAGAAAAACTGTAAACCCAAGGTGATTGTCTTTTTGGAGTTTCTGTAGCAAGACTCAAGATATTGATGAATTTTGCCACCATCCATTTATGTGACTACTAAAGCTTAGAAATAGTATTAAACTGGGATAGATTATATGGATCAGAAAGTGGCAGAATACTGTCATTTCAAAGTATGCCTATATTGCAGTCACAGGAAAAGCTTACCAAAGGTGGTTATCCATAACTCAAGAATTTCATAGAAGTAGCTGTGATGCAGTTTTATCCAAGCAAGTTTTGAATTACCTAGTTCTTCAGCAAAGAGCTGGTATTGCAGCAGTGTGGAGCTCAGACGATTTCAGATTACAATCCATGTGTGAAAAGTTTGAAACCTGCCTACGTAGCTGCAGGGAGCTGCAGCTTGAACAGGACCCAGATGATGTCACAGAACCACAGAATCCACCTAGGTTGGAAGGGACCTTTTAAGATCATCTAGTCCAACCAATTGAAAAAAAAAAAAAAAAGCACACACCCACACCACACCCAAAACACCAAAGCACCAATCCACTGCTAATCCATATCCCCGAACTCAACTCATCTCTTGAACACCTCCAGGGATGGTGCCACTTCTCTGGGCAGCCCATTCCAATGCCTGACAACCCTTTCAGGAAAGAAATATTTCCTAATATCTAACCTGAACCTCCCCTGGTGCAACTTGAAGCCATTACCCCTTGTTCTATCATCTGTGACCTGGGAGAAGAGACCGACCCCTGCCTCTCTACGCCCTCCTTTCACATAGTTGTAGAGAGCGAGAAGGTCTCCTCTCAGTCTCCCCGAGACTGAACAACCCTATCTCCCTCAGCCTCTCCTCATAAGGCTTGTGCTCCAGACCTCTCGCCAGCCTTGTTGCCCTTCTCTGGACCCGCTCCAGCACCTCAATGTCTTTCTTGTGGTAAGGGGTCCAAAACTGGACACAGTACTCAAGGTGGAATCTCACCAGTGCCGAGTACAGGGGGACGATCACCTCTC
>BJBW01004584.1:0-78892 GCA_004320125.1 Scolopax mira | reverse complement strand
TGTCCAGATCCCTCTGCAGAGCCTTTCTACCCTCCCGCAGATCAACACTCCCACCCAACTTGGTATCATCTGCAAATTTGCTGAGGGTGCATTCAATCCCCCTGATCATTGATAAAGTTGTTGAAGAGAACTGGCCCTAGAACCAAGCCCTGTGGGACACCACTCGTGACCAGCCACCAACTGGATTTAACTCCATTCACCAACACTTATTTGTGATTTATTTGTCAGGTTTATTTGTGCTGCACTGCATACACAATAGAGACTGCAACCAAGAGACTGTGAATCTTTGGTAAAGTAAACTTGAAGACACTTATGTAAGTTTAATTAGGGTGTCTCAAACTCCTCAGAGTGAGTGTAGATGCTGGGATGCAGAATGGAGCAGACAAGTCTAGCCTTTTCTCCACCACATCTGAAGAAAAGTACAGGGTGGAGGAGGTGGTACAAATGTCCCTCAAAAAGAATTCCTGTCAGTGGATTTTGTGGTAGGCGTGGGAAGTTCATAATTTCAGCGGACAGCATGTTAGAAGTTTAGGAAGAACTGCACCACACTTCTGTGAAATGTCATACTATGTTTAACCACCTTTTCTGGTGAGAACCTGCGACAAGGTGCAGCGAAGGCTGCGGATATCTTCATTGCACACACCAGGGTGTGGTGAAGTCTAGGAGCAAGTAGAGAGGCAAATCGTAATTTCTTATGGCCCATCACAGTGGGCGTCCTGAAGTGACACAGATGGGTTCCTGTCTCCCTGACCAGAACCAGAAGGCCAGACACTTTTCAAAAGCAATCATTACACAAGGAAGTCACTCCTTATCATGCTGTTTTCTAACTTATGGCAGTTGGACTCTTCAAAGTATGTGTATGTGGATGAATATTCTCAGATGTCTTGTGGCTGCTGGTTGCTTCATCTCAAAGGAATGTGAAGCAGGAATTGTTCACTTTACATCCCCAGAGAGCCCTCCTGTCTTCTCCTAAGGTTAAACACATAACAGCCAAGTTGTATAATATGCCCACAATAGTAGTTCTTGACACATTTTGAGCAAGCAGGGATACAGGATGTCAAACCATATGGAAAGAAGAGATTTTGCAATTTTTAATTATTTTTTTTTTTTACAAAACTGAATCTTTTACTCACTGAAAGTTGTTTTAATTAACTCAATTTTGATAGTTCTTGGGCACTTCAGTATGTAATTTATAAGCTATTTCTGAACTCTGCTACAACTTTTTTTTTTCCAAGGTATGAAAAAACCTTTTCAACAATGCGTATCAGCCAGAGGAAAAGTAACAAAACGAGGATGATTTAGGTGAGATCTTTCTGGCTTTAAGCAACCTACCTGGCAATCCCATTGTGTTTGTAATGATGTTAACTGGCTCATGTTGAGGCAGTACTTTCTATTTATACACTATTTTTCACAATATGCATCATCTCTGAAAGACATCTCTAGGTTAGTGTTTATTCCCTGGAGACCATAGTTCTTTGGAGAAGAGACATTACAAGTTTGCAGTGCTGGATCTGTTCAGGCACTACATTTGTAAAATGACCCTGCTTTAAACAAAAATTATTTTGACCTTGAAAACCAAAAACAAATATATGAGCATTCAGAAGCAGTAGTTAGAAATTTTGCTTGCAAGGATGTTAGTTCCCTGTTCCATTCCTCAAGTGGGAATTGAAGACTGGTTTTCACAGAACCACAGAATCACACAGAAAGGACCTTCAGAGATCATCTAGCCCTAGTCCCCTGATAAAATGGGTTCACTTAGACCAGGCTGGACAGGAATGCATCCAGGTGGGTTTTGAATTTCTCCAAAGAATGAGACTCCACAGCCCCTCTTGCAAGCCTGTTCCAGTGCTCTGTTACCCTCAGAGTAAAGAAGTTTTTCCTCATGTTCTGATGGAATTTCCTGTGTTCCAGTTTGTGCCCGTTGCGGGTACCACTGAAAAGATTCTGTTCCCATCCTCTTGACATAATCATTGATGAGATCCCCTCTCAGTCTTCCCTCCTCCAGTCTTTCCTCATAAGTGAGGTACTCCAGACCCTTCATCATCTTCATGGCCGCCTCTGGACTTGCTCCAACAGATCCATGTCCTTCCTGTGTTGAGGACTCCAAAGCTGGACACAGTACTGCAGGTGGGGTCTCACGAGCACAGAGTAGAGAGGCAGAATCACCTCCCTCACCCTGCTGGCCACACTTCCTTGATGCAGCCCAGGATGTGGTTGTCTTTCTGGGCTGCCAGTGCACATTTCCGGCTCACATTAAGCTTCTCATTTGCCAGCACCCCCAAGTCCTTCTCCTCAGGGCTGCTTTCAATCCATTTTCCACCCAACCTGAATTTGAATGCATGCTTCATGTTTAATCCGAGTTCTTAGATGTCCACAGAGTAAGTCTGTGCAGATCAACATATCCAAGGACCACAAGATCTACAAGAATGGTCAAGGGATGACAGTCACTTCCTGTAATGAAGCCCTCATACGATATATGCTACTGTTAAGTGGGTAGAATAGAGATTTTTAAATTGTTTTAGTTCAAGAGACATGGAAATAGGATAGAAAGTATTGAATCAAGTTGAATTGTATTTGAACCATTATTTCTTGGTGCCTAGTCGTCTTCTTTGCCTTCTTGATCTACTATTAGCACCAGAAATTAGGCAGAAGTATAAATGAGCAAATTACATTGGTTTGCTGAAATAAACCATATCAGCAAAAGATCTACATTATCTTAGGGGAAAACATACCTCAAATATTTCAAAATTATGAGGTAAATAGGTACAAGAGCAAAATTCAGCCCTATGGAATTAGAAATTGTAACAATACAGGCAACAGCTTCCCTGAAGAGCTTGTATTTTCCATGTCCAGGCAGAGGCAAAACAAAAGAGAAGAAATAAAACTGAAGCAGAGCTTAACATCTTTGTGGTTTTTTGTTTGGTTGGTTGGTTTTTTGTTTGGTTTTGGTGGATTTTTTTTTTTTCCATTTCTGTGATTTATCTCAATTGTTTTCATAAAGTTTAAGCCAGAATGAGCATACTTTTCTGAACTGGTATGCCAGAAAAATATATCCAGGTTTTAAGGCTGCTGTTTTTCTCTAATAAAAGCCAATGTCCCATGGCATTCTCATCAGTTTCTCAACACTAAATTGTCACAGTGTAGAACAGCGTATTAAAAATAAGTGTCTTTTCCAATTTAAATGTAAAGGGTCACTTCTGAATAGGGAAAAAGAAAAAAGCTGTAAAACTGCACAACACCGGAGGTAAAGGTTTAGAAGGGCTCTCAGAAAATTTAACTGATTATTCAAGGGGAAATGATGGGCCAGATGTGAAGTTTTGTTTAGCTATGTATTTACTGATACTTAAATTACTTTTGGAACTTCAAATTACTGATACAGTTTTCAGTAAAGTTAAGTTGTGCAAAATCTGAAGTGTCCCTTGTCCTGAAGGAAAGCAAGAACAGTACTTTGCTCTTCTGGATTAGAATATTAAATTTCTGAATTTTTCATTTTTCTTCCGAGTCAGTGTGCCTATCAGCTTTGGCTTTAGACTCCTGAGATGGGGCTGACTTATGGGTATACAACTGTCACCACCCCGGTACTAATACCCCTTGCCTCAGAAAGCGCGTTATGCGGAAGGGACACCTCCAACAAGCAGCATGTGTGCAGCCAGGACAGGATCCTTCCCTCTAGCTACACAGTTGGTCTCAAGATCCCCAGGCACATTTAATAACGATTTGTGAAGGAAAGTTACTGGTAATAACTTGAATGAGAGAATTGCCAATGTTCATCAGCCTATGAGGTCTAGTGATATTTTTTAATTAAAAGAGAGACAGAAGGCTCAACCAATTTAAATTGATTTGTTCTGAATGACATAGCTGCCTTTTAAATCAAGTAACTGCAATCCTAAAATGTGTACTTTGTCACTCCTATATCAAAGTGAACAAAGACAACTAGTTTTAAAATTTACTCTAAATCCCTTTGTAACTCTCTTTCCTCTTTGACAGGACTTATCTACCATATGGATTTATCTTTAAACTTTTAAGAGTTATTGATGAAATAATTTATTGATGAAATTGGTGTTCCTAGAAGGTCGCTAGATAAATAGACTAAGATTAAAACAAGAGGCGCTTAAAATTACCTGCAAAAGTCTGTGTGAGTGGTCTTCAGTCACATGGGTTTTACTACTGATGTAATATGTCACCAAAATATAAAGTCAAATTTTGTGAAGTTAGCTGAAGCCACAGAACCAGCATGAGAGCACAATCCCTCCTCCTGTCCATGTGGAGGAAAACCATGAAACTCCAGGACTGAGTCCAGAAGAAACTGGAAACTTATGCCTTGCCTAGGGATGAGGAGATGTGGTTCATCTCCTTGCATGTTATATTCCAACAATGTTATATTCCTGCAGGTGTCCAAAATGCACTATCTTGCCTGAAAAATGTAGTAGTCCAGTGCAAAATGTGTACAGTACCATGTCACTTTGAACATTGGTTTGAGTCATGCCATTGAAGACATGATATTAGAATTTTATAGCATGATTTAGATTAGCTGCTCTACATCATTAGTATTTTATCCAAGCATCTAGTTGTCATCCTTCAGCAGAAGGACAGAGAGGAGATCTGCCCAAGATAGTGGACCCAGTCAAGAAAAAAACCCATAACATTTGTTATAGTCCTGTAAACTCTAAATTAAGAATCAACAATGTACTAGACAGCATGCACTCAATAGGACCAAGGAAAAGCCAGGAGCTGCAAGAACTGCCCTCTCCTGTCTTGTGCAAATTTTTAAGTTTACATTGGAAAAGTGTCATGGTTTAGCCGGGGCCAACAACTAGGACCATGCAGCTGCTCACTCATTCTCCCTGGTTGGGATGCAAGAAAGAATCAGAAGTATGAAAGTCAGAGAACTCCTGGGTTGAGATAAAGACAGTTTAATAAATAAAGCAAAAGCTGCACACACAAGCAAAGCAAAGCAATGGATTCATTCACTGTTTCCCATTGGCAGGCAGGTGTCCAGCCACCTCAAGGATAGCAGAACTCCATCACACGTAATCATCACTTGGGAAAACAAATGCCTTCACTCTGAATGACACCCCCTTTCCTTCTTCTTCCCCAAGATTTATATACAGAGCATGACATCACATGTTATATCAGTCAGATGAGCCCAGCTGTCCCAGCTGTGTCTCCTCACAACTTCTTCTTGTGCATCCCCAGACTGATCGCTGGTGGGGAGGTGTGAGGAGCAGAAAAGGCCTTGACTGACTGGCAACACTGTTCCCATCTCAAATCCAAAACATAACACTATCCCAGCTGCTAGTAAGACAGTTACCACTATCCCGACTGAAACCATAACAGAAAGAAAAATACATTCTCACACGTCGTCCTTACAAGAATGATAATCTCCACACTAGTTTATATTCTCTCACTTTTTACCGCATCCTCTCAAAGAAAGAATGTAACCTTTAAATAATTATTTGTGCTTATCCTGAATGATCTTTCAAGCAAAGCTTTGCATAGAATTTCTTCACGGGTAAGCAAGTACTTTAAAGAATACAGAAATCTATATAACTTGCAAAATGTAAAATATTTGTCTCTGCTCTCTGAACCATTACTGTAAGAATTACTTCTTACTGCAGAAAAGGAACCTGCATGTGAACTGAAACTCCATTTGACAGTGGAGAGAAGAAAATACCTGTCAGTTGGATCACTCAGTTTGAGACTTTAAATTATTCCCATAACCCATAAAATAACACTAAAATTGGTGGAATGCTAGTAGAGTTCACTGTTGGAGCAACAAATTGCTTTTGTCCTAAAAAGGTATTAACCTCCTGGGTACCTACAATATTGCCTCTTTCCTTACTGTTATGACATTGCAGGACAATCAATAGATCAGGATGACAAAGGGACAGTGAATGCACATACTCAATTCACGATAAGCTGTGGTTTTAAGGACAGTCCCAAGTGAAAGATATTCAGGATATTTTTACATGTGGTGTCCAGAGACAAAGTTTGGAAGACTACCCATCAGCTCTGTATCTAGAAGAATTGACTACCATTTTCATTATTACTGAGCTTGTCTGGCTTATATTGTGAATAGGGAGTCTACATAAAGATGAAGGACTAGGAAGAGTCATAAAGGGACAGGTAGAGTCATAACTAGGTTATATAGTTTTAAATGTTAGTCTTCAGCGGGTACAAGCTCCATTGCACAAGCTGTACACACTATGAACAGCTCATGGACTGTGAAAACAACTTTTTATCAAAAAGATATTGAGAGACAAAAGGGCACAGAAAGAAAAGAATCCAAAAAAAGATCAAAACGAGAGTTCACTCCTGCTGTTACTTCCCTCCTGTCTTCAAGTTGTATAATAATGAAAACTCCGAGACCACTTTTAAAGCATTCCATTATGCCCCTACAGTCTTCATTTGATTTGCCAGTCATATGTTTTTCTGTAGCTGTAGTTTCTAGCTTTCTTTCACTCTATTAGCCAGAAAACAGTTTTAGACTTTACCTATTTAATTCCTGAAGCTATGTCCTTTACAGTTATTAAAATGTATTTGTAAACAAAGGAAGAAATTTTCAACGGATTCCATAGATCATGGGAAACTGATCTGTAGGTGTTAGAACTTTGTTCCTAACAGGTTGTATTACTTGATGCCCCCACATCATGTTTGGGGATAAAAGTGTGCCTTGTCTCTGTGACATATATGCAATTTCACTAATTGACCTCAGGAAGTCGCTATGTTTTTAAAGTCTATGACAATACTGCTGATGTTAAAAATGTGTCCCTTTTTGGGATGGTAGAGAAATAAGCTTATCAATGATGGTCTAGACATCTTTTGAATACTTTTATTTATGGATGTAGATAGGTATCTTGGTGTTGGTTGCTTTTTGGTGGTGGTGGTGGTTTTTTGTTGTTGTTGCTTTTAATGTCTTTTTTTAACAGAGACCATAATTTTGTTATGTTTTTTTTCTAACTTTCAAAAAAACAGAGAAACAATACATGTATTTAGAAAAATGTAGCTAATAGATTTACATGTCAAAAAATATATAAACATTTTTGTTCTTAATACAGAATACATAAATAAATTTTGCCTTCCCATTCATGAAAGTCTGTGTCTTTCTATAACAGCTGCTCTGACTACATAAGAGAAAACATGTCAGTTTATCTCAGCAGGCTGGCATTATATGCCTTTATCTTTTCATGCTAGCATATCTCTTCTGCTTATTTAACTGCTTAAATCTGTGGCACATTCTTATTAATAGGAAGAGTTTGAACAATGTAGAAAATCCCATATGTAACTTTTGACCTTTGGAACTGTAGAAGTTATTATCAATGTGAATATTTAGGTGTACTGTTCCATACAGTAAAATTCTCACACTGATGATTTTTCATGCTATTTTATACTGTGCAGGATATTTTCTTTCAAACAGCTCTTTTGAAACTTTCTAAATGAATATACAAAATCCTCATAGCAGTTAGCCATCAACCTCACAGTTGAAGATAGACCATCATTCTAATTGTTAGAATTTGCTTTTGGGAATGTGCCTATGGAACCTATTGAATTAAACAGGAACTGCATTTAAGAGAAAAATTTGGGGTTTGGCACACTGTGAAATTAAATTAAAACTATTCAATGAAATTCCAGGTCTTCTTTAAATACATATTCCTGTATTGTAGGAATTTTAAAAATCCTGTCTTCTTACAAGATTTTATGTATTTGCATTTTCAAAACTTCCAATTTATGTCTAGTCTACCTAGTTCATGTGCTTCCACTATTTCTGGACAGAAAATGAGAAAATACTTAGAAATTGCCTTTGTCTTTGAACCACAAAATATTTCTTTGGAGAGTGAGTTTATTGTATTTTTTAATGCTGTCACTATCTACCACTTCTTTTCTGCTCTGGTACGGATTAACCATAGAATCATAAAATAACAGGTTGGAAGAGACTTCAAGGATCATCTGGTCCAATCTTTCTTGGCAAAGGCAAAGTCTAGACAGGGTGGCCCAGCACCTTGTCCAGCTGAATCTTAAAAGTGTCCAATGTTGGGGAATCCACCATTTCACTCTCATCTTAATAAAAATGTACATTTCCACATGGCTTCTTTAAGGCATTCATACAGAGCACAGTCACTTTTAAGTATGTATCTTTTCAGAGTTATATGATATAAAGCCTTCTTTTGCAGAGTAGAGATTAAATGTTCTGATAGAAACTCAGCAGAAATTCTTTGCCGAGACAAAATGCTATTGATTATCTCCCTGATCATATCACACCTCACTGTGTGAAGCAGCAGCTCCTGTCTCAAATCGAGTATTTAGTTGACTTAGAAGCTCAAAGTGGCAACTTTGTTTTAAGTACTTCATTCTTCCAGCTTTTGACCTTGTCCTGGCCCTATGTACTATTTAATGTCTTCTCACATACATCCTTGGCATCTGTATTGTAACTTCTTGATTTGTGACTGCACTGTGTCTATTCATCTTGACTCTTTTCACAGCATCTGTGCAGATACTGCAGAGAAGTGTACTTAGCATTCTCCAGAAATGTTTCAAGCAAGTCAAAGATACTTTTCCCTTAAATTAAATCTTGCTACGAACAATGAATTATCTTATACCTCTTATTGAAATATAATTTATTTGCAGCCCATTTTGAGAAGTAACTTTGAAACTAATAGAATGACTTGCAAAATAGACTTTATTACAAATGCTTGAATTACACTAATATACAAAGAAACTTCTGGCTTCTCTAAAATCATTCATGTAAGTGATCACTCACCAAACAACATCAGAGCTTAGTAATGTAACACACTATTTAACACATGAAATCATCCTGCTTTTTACTACTCCTTGAAGGTTAATTAAGTTAATTTTGTTTGATATTTTATTCTGGCAATCCACCAATCTGTCAGGGTTGTTTTTATTTCAGGCGTGTTACGTCTTTGTCCATTACACCTAATTTACTGTAAGGTTAGCTTGTCTGTGATGCAATTTTTTTTAATGAGGACAACAATGTTGTATCTAGCTAACACCATCATTGCAAGCATAAACTGAGGTGATAGATAAAATCTTGACAAGAAACAAAGTCTCGTGGTCTATTATTATGTGTCAGACTAGTGAAAAAATATCTAAAAACATTAAAGATTTAAGACTTTTGACTACATTTGTATTAAATCCATCTTTGTCATCCAGTCCTTTTAATAAATACAGCGTTGGCGTTTGGGGTTTTGTTTGTTCGTTTGTTTTTACATATTGTAGATTTTTACTTTATGTCTCTAGGATACACTTCATGAAGATAATGGCCAAAACAATCTCCTATTTTCCTTAGTTATCTTCAGCAAATTTAAATAACAAACTGTTGACAGATTTCAGAAACCTCATATATGTCAGGGACTAATAGTTCATAAAAAATGAAGTAATAGAAGAGGAAAAAGATTCTCTAGAAAAGTTCTAGAAAAAAAATGTTTAAGTTTGTGTCATTTTAATGACTGAATAGACTACAGAAAGAAGTGGCTCTTTTGGAGAAATAGTTATCTGGTCTAATTTTGGCTTCTGGAACAGACACAGCAAACAGAAACTTCTGCATATTGTTCAGTGCTAAAGTGTCTTCTCTGAGGCTACACTGTTGGAGCCCAATATCCAAAAGGACCAGAACTTGACCTCTGGAACCATCCATGACATTTTTCTATCTGAGAATAGATTATGTTGCATTTATTAGGGAAAAAAAAACACCTCTGTATGAAAATCCTTGATTAAAAGGCCAAAAGACAGTTTGTTTTATATTCCAGTACAGTATGGGCCCTTCCAGTAGAACTTAAGTTTCTTTCACAAGTTGAGGACTTTCTTTGGGAATAGATGCTGGGCATTGCAGAACAGGAAAGGATAGGACTTCTCTCATTTTGCGCTGTTGCAGAATGAAATGTCTTTCAACAGACAATTCAGATAAGTAACCTTAAGCATTTGCATTTGGGGGGGAAGGTTTCCAAGCTCCCACAGCTCTAGTCAGTCACAGCTCTAGTCAGTCACAGCTCATTGCTTTTAACCTTGTTTTCTCTTTCAGGATGGATTTTATCAAGCCTCCCGCTTATTTCACAGCCCACATGCTTTGCCAGCTGTCCTTGCATAATGCAAAATGCAAGGCTGTTACCTATTAAAAAATCAAAGCATCCTTTGAATATAGCCTTTACAGAAGACCCTTTTGCAAACTTTTAAAACAAATATAGATAATAGATTAGCTAAGATACTTCTCTTTTTTCCTTCTTTTTTTTTTTTTTAAGTATTGAAACCAAGCAAACAAAGTATGCGTATATAGCCGTGATGACAAATCACCTTCTGTTACAGGCATGTTTCAATTGGAAGGAGTTCTCGACACTTGTCATGCTTGGGGTGCCTAATAGTCTCTTCTGTCAGAAGAAAATTGGGTCCCTAGTAAAACGTTTGCTCTAAAACTGCATAAAAACTAATGACTGTAACAAGCTATGTACATTGCCGGAAGCTACAGTCTGCTAGGAGAATTGCTTTTTATTTGGAGGTTTGATATCATCATCCTGTCAAGGGCCTTACATTGGCATTTGGCAGCCAGGACAATGAGTTCATTGTGCATTTTATTGCAGGAAATCTTAAAGCCAGCCTGTGGCTGGGTCCCCAGTGAAAGCTGATAATTTTAACAATGATGCTCATTCTGAAATTTTCTAATCAAAAAATTTAGTTTCATTGAGTTCCTGAATGCCCTTCAAACTTGGGAATGACCATTCAGAACAGACAGGGCAGTTGGTTATTGCTTGTGTTTCTTCTGAAATACTACAGTGTTGGGCTACATAGTGTAAGTTGGGACAAAATTTAGCAAAACTGCTTTATAAGTCAAACATTAGAAGGGAATTGAAGAAAATAAGAAATAGAAATTAAATTAGAATTAAATTAAAATAGAAATATAAGCCAAACCATAAATTGAACTTTCAACTCTAACAACAAGAAAAAATAATATGTTTATATGGAGGCATCCACTTTTTCTTTTCATAAGAGAATGCTCTACCAGAAAAATGTATGTCTGCCAGTAGTGACACAAAGGGAAGGCAACAGTTTAAGCAGTGGAAGTACCTCTCTAGCCTCTTTTTAATTCAAAACAGAGTGCAAAACTACATTTCTTACCAGAACCAACAATAACTGCTTGTGTTTTGACACCTGTAAAACAGAAATGTTAGCTCCTCACTGTCATATTTCTATTTCTAAATCAACAGTAGGCCTTTTCATGAGCACATGGGAAATGGCTGGCAGGTTCCTGGGCTGGGCAACAGCAGGAACTCCTGAAAACGTAATGGCAAGGCAGCCCCATCCCCGGGTGTTGGGCATCTCATTGAGGACAGGGATGGGACATCAGAATGCTGGTAGACCTGGCTTGGGATAGACCGTGGCTGGGTAGGGCAAAGCTCTGGTAGGGCTGGGATCTTGCTAGAGCAGGGACTGATGGCTCCGGGCAGGGAAGGAGGCTGGAATGGAGCCCTGAGCCATGGGCAGGGTGAGGGGAGACCTGGGGACCGGGGAAGAGATGTTAAGACTTGTTGATGCCCTCAGGGACATGGAAGGAAAGTAGGATAAAGGGACAAAGGAATTTTTCTCATTTATCCATGGCTTGGCCAGGCTTTACAATGCAGCACTGTAGCCCTCTTCAGTAAAGAGTATTGCTGAAATGACAGGCAGAGGGCAAGAGAGATCCATGCAGATTTCTTCTGGGGCTGAGGTTCCTGAAATTTCCCTCAGGCAATGCTGCCCCTGCCCTTTTCTGCCACTATCTGGAATACAAATAACAAAGTTCATTCTTTAGTTGATAAGCTTTTAAAAAGGAAGTAAAATTTAAACTAGCCTTACTTAATTGATTTTCTTACCCAAAGGCAGCCCTCCAGGCAGCCTATGCTCTTGACCTTCTTGCTGCAAGATATCAACTCCCTTTTATGTTGAATGTGTGAAGTCAGTATTTGCATAAATGCAATTTTGCAGCAAATATACAGTAAAAAATTTGATGTCTTTTGTTATAAGCCATTTGTGGTTGAGAATATCTGGAGAAAATCAGGTGGGACACAATATCAACTAAAATTAACAAATAAAAATGTGTTAATGATCTTTCAAATGGGCATGCATTACTGTGCATGGACAGAGTGGTGAACTTGGTGATCTAAAGCAAAGAATTATTTACGTTTTGGGTGAAAAAAACTTTTCTGTGTGCAGTTTGGATGAGATTTCCATCTCCTTGTTGTGTCTTTGAAAATCTCACTCTGAGCCACACTTTTCTTTTCCTCTCCTTTTAATTTTAGTTCTAAAAAAGAAGGGGAATAAATTTAAGCTTTTTTTTTTTTTACTTTGCCTCCTCCTTCAAATGTAAGCCCACAGGCTATTTTCTGCTTGATAGATTTTTCTGGAAGGAAGTAGAATGACTTCTTGCTGCACTGTGTAGAGTAAGGTTGGCCCAGATGGAAATAGTTTCTTGTTTGTTTCTAACAGTCAGACCTTTGGGTTTATTTCTATCCCAGTTAAAGATCTATTCATAGGGCATGTTGTCTACAGAAGAATCTCAGAAAGTTCAGCCATGGACAGTTGAAAAATAGTGACTCATACAAACTTGAAGGTAAGTTGTATAGTTAAGTGCCTTGCATGTAGTTTTTTCCTGTTACACTACTCATGCTGCTTTATATCCTTTCAAGTTTGAGTTCCTAATCTGAATAATAACTCATTGCTCATTGGATTTCAAATTGTACAGCTATGGTTTGAATTCATGGACATCTCTGGTATTTGGCACTAAAACTAAAATCTGGATTTTGATCTAAGAATACTAATAAACATTGCATTTATGCATTATGTATTATGTTATAAAGCTACCTGTACTAAAGAAATATCTGTATGATCTGAAAACCACAAAGATTTGAAGTGGTATACAAAGTTAGTGTCAAATCCATTATTTAGATATGGAAATTGACATGTAAGAATACGTGCAGTTAAACAAAACATAAGAAGTAGCTGAAATAATTTTCAAACTAAAGTCTGTTTTTCAAAAGATTGTTGTGAAGACATTTGAAGTTTCTGTATTTCAAGGCGTGAGTCATTAGCCCGGGATGTGGAAAATGGAAGTATAAATCATCTTTTGCCTACATTATCAGTTTGGCAAGAAACTTTTGCTCAATTGGTTTAGACAGGCTCTTGAACTTGTATCTCCTATAGGCTAAGGCAGCACTATCAGTATTGATTGTAGAAGCCTTAACTCTGTGTCTTTTCCCTTCAGGTTCAAGCCTTTGGAAATCTTTCTCCTTTTCCATTGGACTAATTTGGAAGCAGAAAAATAATTCTCCTAAAATGGAAATTCATCAAGATATTATAATACATATCTATAAAGAATACACAAGTTATCTAGCCAATACTGGTTTAGAAAGTACAATCCTGGATGCTAATGTTACTTAGAGTTCAAGAACACAGTGTTCAAAGAAACAGAGAAACAATAAAGCCTGATATTCCCTTAAGGGCCATCATTCCCTTAATAGAGGATTTCCCTGAGGTTTACAGCCATCTAGCAATATTACTTCACTTCTCTGCATTGAATTAGGCCCAAGGACAGCTGTATTACTGAAGTTCGTGAAACAGAGTTCAGTAAAAGGTAAACAACTCTTTGTGTGACTTTAAGACTTCCAGTTTTCCTCCCATTTCTTACTTTGTACACTCAACAGATTCTTAACAATGATAAAGTACATAGTAGAGATTAGTGTTTGTTTTGATTTAAGAAAAGGAAGAATTTATCTTGCATTTTAAAGGCGCCTTACACAATGCACCACACAATAAAAAATCTAATTTATGCCCATCAGTCTTGAGTCACTTCATTATAAATATAATAGCAACAATTCAAAGCCTGAGATGATGTATTCTTATCTCCCGTACCTGTGATGGTACGATGGTAGGATGATCTTGGGTGGATTCCAGGTGCCCACAAAGCCGCTCTATCACCCCCCTTCTCAACTGGAAAGGAGAGAGAAAAAAAATAATGAAAGCCTCATGGGTCGAGATAAGGACAGGGACATCACTCAGTAATTAAGGTCATGGGGAAATTAATTTAATTCATTGTCCATCAAATAAGAATAGGGTAATGAGAAATAAAAGCAAATCTTAAAAAATCTTTCCCCCCACCTGTCCCCCCTTCCTGGGCTTAAGTTCACTCCCCATTTCTCTATCTCCTCCCTCCAAGCAGCACAGGGGGATGGGAAATGAGGTTCTGTGGTCAGTTCTTCACACGCTGTCTCTGCTGTTCCTTTCTCCTCAGCGGGAGGATTCCTCACACTCTTCCCCTGCTCCAGCATGGGGTCCCTCCCATGAGAGAACTTCTCCATGAACTTCTCCACCATGAGTCCTTCCCATGGGCTGCACTTCTTCATTAACTGCTCTGGGGTGGATCCTTTCCAGGGGGTGCAGTGTTTCAGGAGCAGACTGCTCCAGCGTGTGTCCCCCAAAGGGTCACAAGTCCTTCCAGCAAACCTGCATGGCTCCTCTACTCATGGGTCTATGGGTCCTGCTCCAGCATGGGCTTCCTACAGGGTTACAGCCTCCTTCAGGCATCCACCTGCTCTGGCATGGGGTCTTCCATGGGCTGCAGGGGGACAAGCTGACTACTATTGTCTTCAACATGGGCTCCTCCAGCCCCTGGGGCACTCACTCCCTCTCCTTCTTCACTGACCTTGGTATCTGCAGAGTTGTTACTCTCACACATTCTCACACCTTTCCCCTGGCTGCTGTTCTGCAGCAGTGTTTTGGGTTTTTTCTTCACTATGTTATCCCAGAGGTGCTACCACCATTACTGATGGGCTCGATCTTGTCCAGCAGCAGGTCCATATTGGAGCTGGCTGGCATTGGCTCTATTGGACACGGGCTAAGCTTCTAGCACCTTCTCAGTGAAGTCACCTCTGTAGCCCCCCCTGTACCAAAGCCTTGCCATGCAAACCCAATACCACTCCTTGATGTTGCATGGGTAATTTTTATCTCATTGACACAATGGAAGTTTTGCTGATAATTACAATAGGATTAAGATTACATTTTACGACTGACACCAATCCTGAGCACCGAGGCAGGATACCTTCACTCTCCTCAACCGCCTCAATAGCTTTGAGGCTGGAGTCCAACTGGTAATGAGCCAGGTAACCAGTGGCATATGGAGGTGTCTTAAGCACGGTTTATGTGTCTGGCTCAGATTCGGGCTGAAATTGCTGCCAAACCACAGAAAGTACGCATGTGTTATTCGTGTTTGGAAAGGAAAAGGAGGAGGATCTGGCAGAGAATTAAAGGCACCACAAGCTCAAGCTAATAACATTATATTCTCAGGTTAGGGTTGAAATCCAGACAGGCACTTAAAACCCTAATATGTAGCTTGGGTGGAATACAGGCTCTTGAGTCCAAATGGTTAGGACACATCCTGGGAAGGGGAATCCAATGCTCAGTACAACCATTTGTACTCTTCACAAATTTTGGCGGGTGATGCTTTAACACAGAATTTATGGATAGTATCTTAGCATTCAGATGTCCCCACAGAGAATGTTCTGAATTCAGCCTCTCTGTTTTGATTCCTCGTGTTTGAACATGGTAAGATTTTCAGCAGAGTTGTCCCACTTCATGAAATAATCTTTTAGCCTCTTACTTGCTGGTTAGCTGAGTTTCTGGGGATGTAGGAGATTCAAGGCAGAAACTTTCCACATTGAACTCTTTGTAACTAAGTAAAAAGCTTAAAAATGTAAGACTATTACATAAGTTTGTAGATGTCATTGATTTGTTTGAAAAGTCTAACACACACCTCTTGTATACCTATGAAAAGCAATGCATACACATAAGTGTTGAATGAGTTTTCACAGTGTGTCCAATGGGGTGGCTCAGGTGTTTTTTGCTCAGAATATTAACTGTATCAATCCAGTGCTCTTTCTGTTCTGCGTATTGTATATATAGATGCACAGCAAAGCCAGCCACTGGCTGTGGCACCACAGTGATGCTTAACGTGTCAGTATGGGCCCAAGCTCATTTGAGCACTCTAGACAAACTTTTATATTTTAACTGCATTTACCATATATTGTTCTCTTTTTTGCAAACAAAATTTTGCATAAATGTTCACTTCCCTCAGATAGTTTTGATCAGTGACATTTATCAATTTTAAAGACAGATTTTTTTTCTTAGAATATGATCATATATTTTCTAATTGCACTCAAGGTTTCAACAGCTGGAAAAGTAAAAGGAAAACCACAAAGGAAAAATCACTATGTATGAAGGTGAGTTATTTGGGTTCAGGATCAATAATTTTAATATGAACTTCAACAATTAGATCATATTCTGTGCATCGTATGACATTACATGCCAGAAGCAAGAAACCTGGTTTTATCAGCTTGAAAAAAATGCCTTTGCCATAATCCTAAGTACCACTAGATGAATATGTTTTTCATTTTCAGAAAGCATTATATCCTCAATATGTAATTAAAACATGAAAACTTGGATTTCCATGCTTTAACAGACATAAGAAGGTAAGAAAACAAAAAGCAGATGAGCTTTTTCATTATGGGACCAGATTTAAAAATGGAAAAAAAGAAATCTGAGTTATGTCTGAAGAACAAGCTCAAAAGTGAAGCTTTCAGACTCTACAAATCCTTGTTTTATGAATTAATATTTTATAACCTTAAAGTTCATCCATTATTAAGAGTCTTAGTGGAGAAATAAGTTAAAAAATCTAATATATAAACATTATTCCATCTCACTTTATAAAAGAGAGATTAGTTTTCTTTCTTCAAACTCATGAACTGAACTTTTCACAGTTTGGCAATTTCTGTCCTACAGTCTATCCCTGTCAGTAGCTCTTAAGCTTCAGTCTTGAAATTGTTTTTCCCACTGATAAAAACTGGGAAATTAAATATCTTGTATTCAAGCCACCTGAAGATTGCTAAATAAGAAAGAAAAGTAAAAATAAAAAAGTAGGATGGTGAAAATAAATGTGAAGCCACATCTTTAGTGCTGAATCATTTAAAACTGATCAGTGCATGTACATTTAAGAAGGAAGATGGCTCAACATGCAAATCATTAATGTCTTTAACAAAATGGCTTCATCCATCTGCAAATGTCCCTAAGTATGTGACTGGAAAGAACTTTATATATGGTAGTGTATCTGAGTTTAGGATTCTCTTCTGGAGCACACACACAGTTGTGTGATTTGGACTTTGGATCCATTCTGCTGTGATGCAGGGAAACAGACAAGACAGGATCTGTCACAAGAACTCCTGTATTCCTGTGGATAAAAAAATGTTTGATTTCAGGTGCTGAAACAGTTCCACTAACTTTTGCCAATTTTTACAATGGAGGAAAGTTTCAATCATTTGCAGAAAACCCAGAGGAACTTTCCAATTCTATGGATTTCTGTGTTATGCCACTTTAGGTTATCACAATTTAGAGTCATTAATCCTCACCTTTTCTGTCCAAGGAAGACATTCTGGATGAAACTATGCATTTACCACAAAAAAATATGGGGTTTCTGATAGACAGTATGACAAAGATTTACCTCAGAATTAGTTTGCTAATACCTCAGAATTAGTTTGCTAAACTAATCTAGGGTAATCTACAAACCATTCTTATACTTTTCTGTTTCTTTATTCTGTGGATCAATCTAGTCTCTTCTAGGGTCAATCATTATCCCATTACTCCTTGATAAACCAGAATAATGCAGCTGGTGTTTATCAGCCAGATATCTGGTGTTCCCTAGAGTTACAACAGTTTGGCTGAGATAAGAGACTTATTTAGTGGAATTTTTTCCTATTTAAATACATTTTACAGAAAAGCTGTACTACTTACTTTCATCCTGTCATCTTTCATGAAACTTTCCCCTGAGATTTCAGCTATGAAGATCAATCACTGTCTTGTGGGTTAAATATGAGACATAACTTTCTTGTGAAGCCTGATAGGCTCCGGATGCAAAGTGAGCTCAGAGCATGCCTTCTAATGGAAATTATTTCCTTTACTGACAAATTCGGATGCTTTTGTGCTTATAACAACTGCTTGCACAGCAAATGCTCTGCTGCAAATTAAGGTATGGATCTGTGCTTGGCAAATAAATAGAAACAAGGTAAAAATGCCTCAAGAGGAAGCTTCCACCCCCAACCCCCCCCTTTTTTCCTTTCCGATCAAACCTCTTGAGACTTTCACATGACAACTGGTTCCTCCACAATGTCTTATGCAAGTCCTGCATTTCTTACCTAGGACCAAGCCGGATGAGGTATCAGTTAACAGCAGGTTAGTTGTGTGTGCACTAGTTAATGACATCCCCCTGGGACCATTCTCTACCACTGCGGCCTGATACCATTAGAAGGTCTGTACCCCACTGTTAAACTCTCAGCCTCCAGATCAAACTGGATACTTGTAAACTACTCACTGGGAATCAGCACTGGTCTGTGTTAACTCCCAGACCATGTCCAATTGAGCTAGATGTCCCAGACCAGTACCGTGTTAAGGAGTATTTTAGTATTTTAGACCTATAACCAGGAATGTTACTTGGTCCTAATTAGTACACATATAGCCATAAAGTCTTGCTGTAGATTCATACTTTACATAAAAATAACCTGCAAAGCTAGAGTATAGGTTGACAGTAAACAAAGAAATTCAGATAAAAGCAAAGTCAATGCAGCTATTCCTAACAATTGTGACTTAAAAAAAAAAAAAAAAAACAAAACCAAAACCAAAACCAAACCCAAACAAGTAATAAATATTTCACAGAATCACACAAACAGAGAAGCTCAGAATGGTAGGAGTTGGAGGGGACCTTCAGAGATCATCTAGTCCAACTCTCTGGCAAAAGCAGGGTCACCTAGAACTGGCTGGACAGGAACATATCCAGGCAGGTTTTGTATATCTCCAGGGAAGGAGATTCCACAACCTCTCTGGACAGCCTGTTCCCGTCCTTTGGCACTCTCATCATAATAAATTTTTTCCTTGTGTTGAAATGGAATTTCTTGTATTCTAGTTTGTGGCCATTGCCCCTTATCCTGTCACCGGGCACCACTGAAAAGAGTCTGGTTTATTCTCTTGACACCTGCCCTTTACATATTAATAATCATTGATGAGATTATTGATGAGAGTCTGTTTTTCTCCAGGATAAACAGACCCAGGTCTTTCCCACTGTTTCACAAACGGTGGTTTGTCTATTCATTAGAATCAAACGTTTCTTAGTAGGAATTTGGTTGTATTTAGGCAGGCTGTAATTGAGTTTTGAATTTTCTTTTGTTCTATACTGTAAGACACTGTTGCTTCTACATTTTTGGTTGTGGTAAAAGACTTTAAAATAGTCCTTCTACCCCCTTCATTCTTCTGGCAAGACAATAAAAGTAGATCTATTTACGTTGTATTTATGATAAACAATAAATACTCCTACAAGGTCTGATCCTGCGACACTTACTTGCCGGAGTTGTCACGTTGACTTATGTTGATGTTGGATCAGGATTCAAGTTAAGTCAGAAGAAACTTTTCTATTAATTTCCACTAGCTTTGGAATATATTCTTGTGCGCCAACAACTCTTTCTGAGTGAGGTATTCAAAGGTACATTAGTGACTTTAGGTATGTTTTGGCATCTGCATGAGTTCTCATTGTAAAGTGAGATTCTCAAAAATTCTCAACACTGAAAAGTAGTAAAGTCTTTCTGCTCTTTGCCAAAATAAATATCTGTGCCAAAAGAGTTCAACAAACTCAAACTCATACAGAATGATTAGACCAAGTATATTCAAATGTGCATCAAACACCTATCTGGGATACAGATTTTGGATTCTAGACTTTACAACCAACCCCAGCATATTGTAGAAATAAAAGTGTATTTAGCCTATAGGCAAACTAAAAAAGAGAGGAAACAAAGGAAGAAAAAAGAAGGAAAATAATGAAAATTATTGCAGTTACCTTTAGAACAGAAGATATATTTTCTAGAATATAGTTCCTGGAATTCATCAGCTTTACATGGAGATTCTGTTGGGTTTTTGTTTTTTTCTTTTTTGCATTTCATTCATCAGTCAAAGTCTTACCTTCCTACTGTAAGATTCATTCCAGTTTTTCAATATATATTTGTCCCTTTTAAAGCTTAGTACTGTTATGAGGGACACCTCATTTTAAACTAGGGCCACATTAGGCTTTTAAGTTAAGGCTGAGGTACAGAAAAAGTGGTATATGGTGAATCTCAGCTTGACTACCTGCATCAACCTGGTCCTGTTTTTCAGTAGGTGATGAATTCAGTAGCTTCCACAGAGTACAGTGTATTCTCAAACTCTTTGTGAAACTATTTATTTTTTTTAATAATGTGGATGATTCTTTGTCTTGACTTAAAGAAAAATATTGGAAAAGTTTAAAGTTATAAATCCCTAAAAATCCTACTTTGAAATGTACATGCTACATATCAGCTCAGTGTTTGGTTACTGCTTTCTCTCATAGGCTCTAGCCAATTAATCTTGCTCTTATTCATAGTTTGGAAAACACAAAAAATTTTCAAATTTAAAAAAAAAATAGAAATCTTCATCTTTTGAGTTTCCTTCTTTGAACAGCAAAGAAATGACACCAGTTTACATTTTGATACATATAAGATAAGGTGTACTCCATCCTTCCCACAGTATAACTTTTTCTTTGTCATGTACTTTCCAGTGTATAAGTTCTCAAATCTCTGCAGTGTTTGCAACTACTTTACATTTCCCAGCTCTCTTTCTCTTCATTCATAATTCTTCAAGGCAGCTTAGTGTCTACCGTAGAAATTGCATACATGGAAAAAAGTATTAGTAGGGAAAAGTGTAATAACTTCTCTGTGCAAGCCATCATCTGAGTATTCAAAATTGCCTGCATTCTGGAAATATTGACATCTCAGCAAAATACCAGGAAATCATCCAGATTTGCTAGTGAATGACAGACAGAAGCGATCCAATTCTTTGGTCTATCCTTACTTAGTTTGATGTTTAAAACTAACACTAAGATCTGCCATTTGAAGGCATTTAATCATGCAAATCTAAAGCACTGTACTATATATTTTTGTGTTCCAGACATTTATCTAGTCGGTGATTACAATCAGTACCCATATCACAGTTTATTGAATTGCTTTACGTTTTCTACTTTAAAATTCTATTTTCTGTCATGCTACATGTCTAAACTTTAATTGGGCGGCTTGCAATTTAAACACCAGGTGTCTGCCTCAGGCTGAATTTCTCTGGAAAGTTGCAACAAATCTGTTCAGTAGTTTGCTGAGAGCAGGGTCAGAGGACAAGAAAATTTCTATGGGAAAAAAAAAAAAAGTGCTAAACTCAATAAAATTTCTTTTCTTCAAATTTTCAGATAAAGAGCTTTTGCTTTGCACATCAGCTTTCTTGGACTGCATACTGCCAAACTGGGAGAACAAGTAAACATCTCTCAAGTGTTTTTTCTGTCAGACTAGAAAAATGATTTTTAATAATCATTTTGAGTGAAAGATGTGGCTATCTGCCTATACAAAAGGAGATAATGGTTATTTTGTAAACGTGATTAAGAAAAAAACAACGTTTTTGAGCAGTGACTATAAGCTGGAGATTGATTCTCACTCAAAAAACCCTAAGTACTTGGATAAATAATTTCTGTGATGTTAGCAACATAAAGTAGTGTTCTTTCCCATATTTTTAATTATCTTTTTGAGATACTAAACCCATAAATGTTTTCAGTTTCCTTATTTGGGAACATAATAGACATACACCCCCATTGCAAAATTCTGATTTCAACAGAATATTTCTTCAGTGGCTGTCAGCTATATAACCATATCTCAGGTTTGCTCTTTTGTTACTGCAGATATTACGCTTTTCTGGATGAATCTTGGGATATTGGATAAAAAAAACAGGACACTTTCCATGGTTTAGCTGTCTACTACACGTTTCTCAAAAGTTATAGGAACTGGATGCTCATTTTGCCTTGCCAAATGGAAGATTTTAAGCTATTAAGAATCATGTGAGGTTGAATGTTGTGCTAAACACAGATAACGCAGATGAAATATTTTGCTTACTGAAAATCTGGTCTCTAGCTTGCACACAAGCTCCTCCTTGAGGAGCTGAGAATTATTACAGCAGAAGAGAAGCACTTTTTGAACACGGTATTTTGCCACATTTTGCTTATGCCAGAAGACAGATCTGAATTCTCTCTTCTGAGCTGTTGCTACTGTTCCTGAACCTTTGGTATTGGCCCAAGATGCCAAAATATTGGGTGTCTTTTAAGTAGTAGCATCATTCAGAAGTTCAGAGAGAGTCTAATTCAAAATTCTTTGGACTGAGTTGTGTGTTTAGATAAACCAATTCCCTTTCTCAAAGATCTTATAGGTCACTCCTGGGCCCAAGGTGAAGAAAGCTGAGAAAGTGAAGAACTGGTGCATCTGACCCTTCTGTCATCATCCAGTTTTGTGTATGATGTTCAATCTGGGTGAAAGAAGACAAGTAAATTTTAAAAGAAGAGGTGCAGAGAATTGTACATCACCAGCACATGTCTATGTTTGTGCTATGTCCATCTGAAGAGAGAGGATACAGGGGATGTAGCTCTTGCTTAAATCATTATTTCATTCTTCTGAATGATTCTTTATGTATAAGAAGAACAGAATAGAAAAGCAGAAAAAGTTCAGACACATAACCAATGACCAGCTATGCTTTAAACTTTTCTCCATGTTGGTGCTGTGTTATCAGGCTGTGAAGATGCCGCCAAGCATGTAAAATTATCAGAAAAACATGAGGGCAACTGTTTTCCAGAAGATACCCAGAGCTACACCCTTCTACCCTAGCAGAAACCAGATTTCATAGCACAAACAGAAGTCTTTCCTTTAGAAACAGTGTTTGAGGTATTGATGTCCAGGGGCAGTAGATCTGTACCATGTCTGACAGCCTGAAAAAATGGATTTTTTATGAGCCCCAGAAATCTTATGGAAAAAATCCCTTTATCTGAAACTCCCTTTATTATATGAAGAGGAGTCTAAAATCAATGTTTCTGCTAATTTATCCATGTAGCACAGTCATTTATGGAAACAAAAAAAAAGAGAATAAATGCGACAGTGTGTGAGAAGCTGTCTTAGGGATGAGTGGGATGGGAGACATCAGAAGTCCCTAGACTCAGAGAGGAATTAAGACAGAACAGTACTGGATCTATAAAAAAATATTAAAATCAGGGTGGGGTGGGGAGACATAAGGGAAATTTGGTTCAGTTGTATAAAACGGTTCTGTAAAAGAAACTGTATGTGAAAGTGTGTGTGTCTGTGTGCACATGTAAGGTAAGGGTGTGAGGGGAGTATTTTGAACACATCAAGAATTTTAAATAATGTTACTGTAAAATTCTACATGCTTATTTTAAAAGCCCCATGAAATGGAAATAATTTTCCATTGAATATAAATTGAGTTTGTGTGGTTTTTTCAAGGGAGTGATGCTAATCTCTGTTTCTATAGCCATCTCCAGACAGATAAACCAGTTATGGTTTACTTTTTATATTTAAATACAAATTTTTTCTTTTAATTTTATAATCTAAAATCTTTTATAATTGGATATAGTGGATTTTTTTCATTGTTTATTATCTCATGTCATTCTTGCTTAGTCTGAAAAACCTTTTCTGGCAGAAATAGTGAAATTGTGCATCATAAGCAAATCTTACAGAACAAAAGTTAAATGCTGATTTTACATTTGTAACAGCCTTCAACAAGACTCAACTGCTTATCTGCTCAGAACAAAGAGCACCACATGACCTGTGCTCAGTCATACTGTCAAATGCTGACAAATATTAAAAAATAAAAATAAAAAATATTTTGACAGATTTTTTTTGTGCTTTGCCCAAGGGCTGCTTCTGCTTCTCTGCTGAAGTGTGTTGTGCCAAACTGCAGATCAGCCTGGGCTGAGAGAAGCCGAGCTTTGGTCAGTGGAGACCTGCAGGATAACTCCTAGTGAGGAAGAGCTGGGTCCCTGAGCAGGAGTTAGATGCAGCTAGAGATAGAAAGATCATATGTGAAGGGAAGGAAAGCAAGGGAGATCTACCAGCATTAAAATACCAGCGGTATCTCCAGCATTTACTTACAGACTCACTACACTGATATTTCAATTTAGCTGGGTTTCTAGATAACAATTCATTGTTAATACTGATAACATTCACCAGTTTGTAATATATCCCCGTACTGCTTTATGCAAGAGGATAAAAGATAGAAATGCAACATCCAAGGGAGAAAACAACAAACAGAAGAAAATCCTATATAGTCTTAGCAATGACATACAACACAGAACTTGAAGTTAAAGTTGCCATGACAGCTGCAGCCCAATTTCATTGCAGTTGGTATTGAATTCTCTCAATAGGGATATAAAGTATTGTTTTCGATATAATTCCTATGCCATAGTATTCAGGCAAAGCAGATTGTGTCAGGTAATTTCATAATATTAGTATTCTCAATTTCTCACTTTTCTGACCATTGCCTTCCCTTTTCTCAGCAGGGGGTGAAAAAGAGAGTTTTTACCTCACACATCAGCCTATAATTTTCTATAAAAGACGTTAATGCAAAATCTGTTCCTTAGAGTGCAAGCCAGCAGTGTCAACACTTGCCTGCACTTCTCTTCAGCTTTGAATTTGCAAGGGGCTCAACAGAGGCAATTCCCTTTGTCTGAGGGAACACATACCACAA
This sequence comes from Scolopax mira, assembly GCA_004320125.1. NCBI lineage: Eukaryota > Metazoa > Chordata > Aves > Charadriiformes > Scolopacidae > Scolopax > Scolopax mira. The sequence goes on along the minus strand of BJBW01004584.1, from coordinate 54,244 downwards.
CATAGAGATTACACTGGCAACTGCTGTATAGAACGGTTATGTAGTAACAGATCCCTTACAATTTTGGGTCTTACCAGCAGTTTAGTGGGATTTCGAAACTGCCTTCCAGAAGGGCAGAAATACAACCTGTTATGAACTAGACTTGTATACATTTAGAAGACTAAACATCAGGACTAGTTCATATTACAACCCAAGAAGCCCCATTTTATCCCACAGTCTATCACAGGATGCTTGTGGTTTGACAGTCGGCAGCTGGCTGGTTGCCTGTCTGTTTGACTCCAAAATCACTTGGGAAACTATTAGACCCAAAGTGGAGAAAACAGACAACACCATCAAGGGCTGGAGATGAAGATAGCACCTCAGTCCCCGTGGAAAGGTGGAGCTGTCAAGAGGAAATAGACTTCTTAAGCATCATACCTGCAAGTTCTTGGTCTTAAGCAAGAAAGAAGAATATAACTATCAATGTGGTATGCAAAAAAATTCATCTCACACAAAATGATTGTGAAAAATTACAGGTCTATAACCTCTACTGAAGACAAATTACTCTCTTCCACCTTAGTTACTTTGTATCCTGAAGATAATCTGAGAATGGGAAAGCTGACAAAGAGTGACAACTGACCTAATAAATGGAATAAATCTTTCATTGCTGCTGTCAGTTTCCAATCCTGCCCGACAACGCATTTAGCTACTGTATCAGGGGCAAAATGAGGCTTGCAGAACATCAGTTTAATTTAAATGAACACAGGAAACTACTCCTACAAAAACTCCTCTTGTTGCCTGGACCGTGACATTGGGAAGAAAGTTGCTTGCATTTATCAGGAATTCAGCATTATCAGCCCCTGAAATAGCCTTTCTTCAGACTCCCTCCCAAACCAACTCTCTACCAGCAGACAGCTTGAAATACTGGGTATGGATTAAAAGTAAGAAAGTTCTCATTGCACCAAATTCAATTAAGCGTAATACCAGACTCACAACAGATTTTAGTTCCAGGAACAATCAACTGCTTATTAAAATTTTGCGTCAGTGTAGGACACCGAGCTGCTACAACTCACTCTAATACCCTACACGTCAGTAGAATTGTGTTGGCTTTTGTTCTTTTATTAGGGTGGATGCAGTGAAGGACTGAGAGGCTGAGAACAGAACAGTTGTGTACTAACTTACTTAAAAGTATTTGAGACAAGAACTGGATTATACTTCATTTCCATGGAGCTGGGGAAGAGCTCTTCAGTCACTGCCTGTACATGCCTGTGCAGATCTGTGAAGACCCAAGGCCCAAAGAGGTTTAAAAAAAAATAGCGGAAAGGAGTTGTAATAGTTGAAGAAACATGAGCAAACATCAATGGAAAAATGCTTATGCATATTATTGGACAATGCTGGCAAAAGAGCAAACGTATCAAAGGCAAATTTTTGACATAAATTAGAAGACTTCTAAACTTTAGATTGTTTTAGTATAACCCAGTATATTTATTGAAATAAATTCCAGTCTATTTTGCAGGAAAAAATGAATCTCTAACATTTTTTAAGGTAAGTTAGGTCAATTTGTGAGATCTGTATGATAAGGCTATTTGAAATATCAATGAACTTGATGCTGTGACCTAGAGCCTTTAAACTCTTTTTCTCCTCTTTTTTTTTTTTTTTTTTTTTTTTTTTTTTTTTTTTTTTTATCCAGGAAGGATGAATGGTAGTTTCTTCAAGATTGTTTCTATGTTTTTCCAATTCATGTGGCTCTGACCTTCCAAACTACAATACATTTAGTATCATAAATTGCCCATGTACTTCCAACTTGTCTGAATCCTAACATATTACCTAAAAAAGTCAGCTGAAACATAACGATAAATAATCCCTGTGAGGGGAAATATTCCTTTCTGGTACTTACAATACATACATGCATTTGTTGTTGGCTTCCACAATTGCTTAGCTTCACAGTGTCTCCTGCAGAGCACCATTTCCTTAGACATATTGAAAAATTGTGAGCTACAATAGCAGTACCAGCAAATACAGCTTCATAAGATCAATATGCTTGGTGTATATTTTCTTCCAAAAATGCAATACCTTTATATTAAAAAGTCAGTGCAAATCATATTAGAGCACACTTTTGTACTTTTAGTTATAAATAGCAACATACTATATTTTTTATGAAGCTAAGACAATATATTCATATAAAGAATAAGGACAGAGTTGCAGGCTATCAAGCAATATCATGCCATTATTTTGGAATATTCCAAGCCCAATTTTATTGAAATACTGACAGTGTTGCTTCAATTTTATTTTTTTTTTCCAAAAGCCATACAGTACCATTATTAAAAAGATAAAGCTAAGCACCTCTGCCTTCAAAAAATAAACTGACAGTTTCCTCCCTTAAAATGTGAAAATCTATAATAGAAGAGCACATTTCTGGTGGGTAAATTATCACAGTTCTTTTGATCTCAGCTGATAATATCATATTCTCTCAGATGGACACTAGTCCCACCTTGGTCCACAAGGGCAAGCATATTCCTCGTTTGAGGCAGGTGGATGTGACGTTGCTGTGGCTTCATGTCCCAAGGTTCAGCCAATAGCAAGGCTGAGTATGCATTCACCACACATGCACACAAGTGCACAGATCACCACAAAAAACAACGCATTGCCAGCACCCGCATAACTGCATACAGTACTCACACAATTGTGAACAGTGTGGGTGGTCTGATCCTGATCTTGCTTTCTGGTTATTGGGATGGAAATCCAGTGGTGGTGGTGGTGAAAATTATATATATATATATACACACATACATATATACACACACACACACAAAATGTTAATGACTCCAATGGTGAGCCTTAGATGCTCAGTCTACACAGTATTTGGTCCCCAAATGTCTTGGTGACCCCAGTTGCTGGTGCCAAGACATAAAACCCCAGAGATTTGCAGTTGCATTCCAGTAGCTGGTATCTTATCCAGTATAGATAATAATCCTATTTGCTGGCTAGTACAGTTTGAAGTTCACCAGCTTTCACACATACCCACTCAGAATAGAAAGCACACTCCTACAGAAGATAATTAGAATGGGGGTTTAATGAGAAGACAGGGCAGATTGGGATTATGAAACACAAGGCTTAGTCTGACAAGTGTACCAACTAAAGATGTTTACACCTGACGAGCTTGTTTTATCCCTTTTCCTCTCAATTTTTGTTTGCTTGTTCCTTCCTAATCGACCTTGACTCATCCCTTTCCCTCCCCTAAATATTCTATAATGTCTCACACATTCACACAATTCCTTTAGAATATCTCATAATAAATTTTATGTAACCATCAAGTCTACTTCCTCTAGTATCCTTAATGAGTCCTCTACTTGTGTAGACAGTAACCTCTTCAGTCTGCAAGGTGCTCTGAAAGGGACTGTCCTTGGTTCTTGGTGGGCTTCCCACTGGGGACAATAGTCCCACGATTCTCCTTGGATAGTGTCTGGATGATCTGGTTCAGGGTACCCCATTTATGGTACAGGGTTCCTCAGAGTTCCTCAGCCTGTCATTGTTTTGTTCATTTTCACTGGGGCTTTGTGCTCTTGCAGTTTTTAATCATACAACTGCAATTTTCAGCTCATGATTCACGTGAGACAGAGATCATTCTCCAAAGCCATCAAATGTTATGTTCCTCAACATCTCCACATTGCCAGTTCAGTGTCTTTGGAACCTGCCTCTTAGTCTTAATTCCCTTCAGTGTTTGTTGCTGATTATTGTTACTGATGTGGATGAACAAGGCATGGATATACGAATTACTGTGACCAGTCAGATGCTTAGTACAGCCCATCTCTTCCCAGAGGAATCTGGAGAAATGTCTCCCACATTTCCTTTCCCTTTCTTTCTTTCCCTCTCCCTCTCCTCCTCCCTTTCCCTTTCCCTTTCCCTTTCCCTTTCCCTTTCCCTTTCCCTTTCCCTTTCCCTCTCTCTTTCTTTTTCACCTCCCCAAGTAGCAGTAGTAGTGTTTCTGTTTCTTTGCACTACTTCTTTCCCCACAGCTCCCATCAGCTTTTTATTCATTCTTTTATCTTTAGAAATTAGGTATAACAATATGATGGTCTTTAATAAATATGGTTGTAGCAACTTATTTTTATTCCCTCTGCTTTCTGGATTTGGGCACTGAGATATAAAATGGAAATTACAGGAACTGTGAGTTACTCCTTTCAAATGCTTCTCCATTTCCACATCCACCATATTTTTAACTAGGTGGAGGGACACACTGTTTTGAAAAAAAGTGACTTCACTTAATGAATTATGAAGTGTTATTCTAAATCTTCATAGAAATCATACATGATGTATGATGATAAACTTGTCACTTATCAGTGACTAATCTGTCACTTTGTGTGGGATTCATTTCAAGACTAAGACACCTACATTTAGCTGTCTATATAAAGTAGATGTCTAAGAGCTCATAGTTGATGACATTCTAGCCAATACATCAAAGCCTACAAGAGCAACTATATTTGAGACATCAGCACACAACTGGTAAACATGTCACTGGACTGTGGGAGAGCTGTGCTCTTCTGGAGTGGTGCATGGGGGCCAGTTCAGTTGCAAAAACCTAACAATATTTGACATTTGGATTTCAAAAACTTCCTTATAGGCGTGGTAGATATGATGAAGGACCTAGAGTAGACTCTCATTTTCTGAAAACTAAAAAAAAAAAAAAAAGAAAAAGAAAAACAAAAAGCAAGCACTTAATTCCTAGCAGCAATAGATAGCATAAAATGAGCAAGTGACAAGAAACTCTTAAAACATAATACTTTATCTACCCTGGAGGTAAAATGAAACCCTTAGACACAAAATTAAGATGTTTAGACAACTAAATTGAATCCCAGTTTTGCAGTGACTATCATGGGTAGAGTTGACATCTAGGTAGAGTCCTAAATTCAGGTTTCACAACTTTGGCGTTTGGGATTTTTCTTAAGTAAGAACACCTATTATTATAAGCCATAAAGAGCTGTAAGATGATCATAATAATGGCTTTCCCCCAAACTAAGCACAGTTGAATTAATTAACTGGCTTATTCACTTGTTGAATTACCCATAATCAAGTACATATCTTCAAAATAAGTAAAAGTGAAAGCCTTCAAAATTCAAGTGGATGTGGAGATGAGACAAACACAATATGCTGTGACTTTTCACTTGAAACTTTAGAAACTTTTTTTTTAAAGTTTCCAAAATTTTCAAGAAGAAAGGCTGAATGGTTTTCTCAGTCTACAGTCTTGCTTCCAATCAGATGATGGAAATTGAAAACGCTCAGGTAGATTAAAGGGCTATATGAGTGAAATGTTTCTTATTGATTGCTCATTGATAGCAACCCTTTGATTTTTGTGGTAGACTCCATACTTTCTATTTTTTTTTTTTTCATGAAAGAAAATCGTCTTCTTTCTTTCTTTCTTTTTCCTTTATTTTTTTCTTATGTGAGATTTTCTTTTTCAATATACACTTAAAAATGGAGACAAAAAAGAAACATTAAGCCAACACAAGGAAAAGGCTTGAGATAAAATCTTCCATTCAACTCAATCACCAGAAATACGGCTGATTTACTTAAATGTACATCATTAAAAGCAAGAGTTTAGCTAGGACTGTCAGGTCTTACTCTAGAATCAGATGTAGCTGTTACAGATTTATAAAATTGATACCAAAATTTGGAACACTGTTTCACTTCAGACAAATCAATTACTCTGTCAGACTTCTGTAGCTGTAAATTCTGCTTATTTAGCATAGAAACTGTGAGACTAGTATTGAAAATAAGAAAGAAAAAAAAATAACAGGGGTGGGTGATTATTAACAGAAAAAAATATTCTACATCTATAACTTTTGTTGGAAGAAGAAGATGGAATAGAAAAGATATGCAAAATATCTTTTCTAAGACAGAGAAGACATGCTGTAGATTCTTTAAACATACTTACATGGGATGTGACCTCCACAGAGCATAATAAAAGAATGTTATCCAACCAGAAAAATATCCATTGACTTTGAGACCTGTTATTACTGAAGCTCTCTTCTAAAAGTCATAACTGAAAATGTTTTCTCTCTCTTGACTATGAAATCACAAAATTTTTAAGCACAAATATCTAAATGAGAAAGCAGATTCTGACACAACTTTACAGGTTTTATTCTGTTATGACTCATGTGCGATTTCACATGAAAAAGTAACAAAATATGTTCAATGCAGACAAAAAAAATAATCCTAAAGCACTGCACAGATAGTTTTAGTGAGAGAGCAGAGAGCAAAACAGAACTACGTAGACATGACTAAAGCAAAGCAAATGCAGAGAAGCTTCGATGCCTGTGTATCTGAAGCTGGTTTCATACAGTGCAATACCTGACTCTGCAAGAGCATCTCCTCACCTAATACAGGTTGGAGTAACTCTAATAGCTTCAAGGGGCTCAAACTTTCTTCTGGTTCACGATCTTTTCTTCTGCTCAAGTTGTAGCTGTACATCTCAGAAACTGTATTTCCAAAAGTTCTTTGTTTTGTTTACCTGTTTATATATTTATTTTCTATTTCCTGATATTTATATCCTGTCTGGAATAGGATAAAACTAATCAGGGAGCCAAAAGATCTGATAAATTTTGTGGGTTTTCTGAATCCAGTTTTCACACAGGCCATATGAATGTAGTGGCACCAGATTCCAAGCAGTCCCGTGGAAAGACACCTTGTGCTTTGACATTTTGTCAAACTTGTCCTAACTTTATTCTATTAATCCTACTAAATTTTGCTCATCTGTGCAGAGATTTATTGATCTTAATTAGCTAAAAAGATTTTCTTTACAAATAGTTTTTAGGATCCCAGATTCCTCAATTTGGGAAGATACTACCAGTTTTTGAAGTGTTGTTCTTTGGCGTATACTAATGTTTTTTGGACAAAAACGGGTGGATAATGGCCAGTTCATAGAATGAAAAACCAAACAATGATGCTGGCAGAGATGACAAAGGCAGAGTAAAAAAGCTAAAAAGGTAAAAAGCCAGATCATGGAATACAATTTACTTTTTAGCTCAATATAAGATATTCTTTACTTGCTTGCTTTTTTAAATATAAGTCTTTATATAATCTGTTTGTAATCTTTCATGAATAGAACATCTTTAAACAGAGAAAGGCTGTTTTATTATAATTATTGGAAATCTGCAAAAGACAAATATTATGTGTAATTTTGGCTCAATCTAAATTCATCCATTGTCTATCTCCCACCTGCTAATCATTCTTCATCTCTCCCCCACCTGCTAATCAAAGGTAGAAAAAAGGTCTAGTCTCTTCCCACAGATCTCTAAAACTGTGTTGTCTTTTGGTATAATCTCATTTTAAATCGCAGAGGTGCGTTATAGGAGAACATATTCTAAAAGGAAAAATCTTTGCTGAAAACCATTGTGTTCTTATTGAATAAATGTTAACTGGAAACCACAAGATTTTAACCCAGTTGCTTTTGCTGCCCACTGTAAATGATCCTGGAACTTCATAAATTTTAAGAAAAAGATTGTTCATCCCTGTAATTTTTCTGAACAGAGCTGATGTTTTCCTTCAACTGAACACAGATGTATAAAAAACATATAAAGGCTCAGCCCTCATTAATTTCAGTTTCAGTCTTATGCCTGAATACCCTTCACACTTTCCCCTTAGTCTTACTGTTTTATTCTCTTGACAATAGAAAAACATAATTGTTCCACTTCTTAAAATGTTTTAAGTTTAAATACAGTAAAGACAACTAGATCCTTGAGAATCCTTTTTTAACACTAAGACACTGAAGAATTTTGGTCTAGAACCTGACTGTGTTTCGAGATGGTAAACCTATACATCTTACAGTCCTCAGGTATAGAATAATACCTCACAAATATGGCAAGAATCCTGCTTGGCAAAAGTTTGAAAAGTTCCTTGAAGATCTGTAGATATTTTATATCTGTGAAAAGTACTAGCAAAATCTGAAAAACCTGAAGTTCTTTTTAGCCTATAATCAACATATTACTCTAGTGACACTTCTATCATAGAATTCAGAGGAGAAAGCTTGCTTTGTTTTCTTCTGCATCCCCATAATTTAGGTGAGAGTATGAAAAAAATCTCAGCAATGCAAGAGACAAGCTATCAATGAAAGATACAGACAACTTTGCTACTTTAGTAAGATTCTGTGCAAGCCTGAAACCATGATATGCTGCTATAATTAAAAGAACTACAATGGAGGATTAATAATAGAAATACCATCTGTCAGTGTTTGGTTTTTTTTTTCAAAAAAGACATTAATTTAAAGGAGTGTGAGCAGGCAGAACAATATGAAGGAAGAGAGCCTTGCAGTGGTGCAATAGCACCATCTATGAAGGAGCAAAGAGTTACAGGCTCATCATTGACTGGAGAGGCAGTATCAAACGATAGCTTTCTGCTGAGATTCAGAGAGGGGACTTCACTTTCACAGGGACATAGTGTAATGTGGCAGGTGCAGGAAGACCATTCAACATGTTTTTAAGCCTCTGCTTTGCATATATGAGCATCAGACACAAAAGTCAGTCCTGCAAGATGTAGGATCCGGGAGAATGAAGCCAGCTAAGATGTAAGTTCATGTGGTGGGTGAGGGCCCTGCCACTCAGAGCTGTGCTCATAGCTCAACTGAGAACTTGTACAAATTCAGCTGTGTATAGCAGTTTATGACTTCTGTAGCTCACCTTGTTGCAGTAAGCACTGATACTAGACCAACATGCTAGAAGGATGAATTTTTCTACAGCATGTTGTAGGAGGGTTTTTTGTGTTTGAAAATGAAAACCCCTCTACTCTGCACTCGTGAGACCCCACCTGGAGTACTGCATCCATCTTTGTAGTCCTCAATACAGGAAGGATATGGACCTGTTGGAACAGGTCCAACGGAGGGCCACGAGGATGATCAGAGGGATGGAGCATCTCTCCTATGAAGACAGGCTGAGAGAGCTGGGGTTGTTCAGCCTGGAGAAGAGAAGGCTTCGGGGAGATCTTATAACAGTCTTTCAATATCTGAAGGGAGCCTACAGGAGAGCTGGAGAGGGACTCTTTGTCAGGAAGTGAAGCAACAGGACAAGGGGAAATGGTTTTAAATTGGAAGAGGGGAGATTTAGATTAAACACCAGAAAGAAATTCTTCACTGTAGAGGTGGTGAGGCACTGGAACAGGTTGCCCAGGGAAGTTGTGGATGCCCCATCCCTGCAGGTGTTCGAGGCCAGGCTGGATGGGGCTTTGAGCAACCTGCTTTAGTGAGAGGTGTCCTTGCCCATGGCAGGGGAGTTGGAACTCAATGATCTTTAAGGTCCCTTCCAACTCAAATGATTCTATGATTCTATGAAACCCACACCCGCAACTCACTGCAGAGGAAGTTTCAGAGCTGACATAGCTCCTCTAAACTACTACAACATGTACAGGAAACATGGTCATTCTCTTGGAAGTCCAAATTAAGCATAGGAAATTGAGAACTGAGATAAATGCAGACTCGCTCTAATTTAGAGATGAGTCTAATTGTCAGGAATTTCATAGAACTCTGCAGGCTCCTGTTGGCAAAGAACACAACCCAGGTATGTCTGGCTTTGCTAGAAATACTACAGCTAGATTTTCATATTTGTAACAACCTACAGCAACTGTTCCTCTCCAGAATTAAGAACGATTAGTTCTGCACAGAAGGACTTTAGAACTTGACTAGACAAAGAACGTAATTAATTTGTGGTTTTCCTACAGAGGACACATATTTAATTGGGATTGCTTAGTCAGCCAAGAGAAAATTACAGGGTAATTTACTTATGTTCAAACATTTAAAAATGTGCAGGGGAAATGAAAAGGAAAAGAAAAGGAAGGATCTCCTTTCTCTGTTAATACTGACATACGGACTGAATTAGGTTACAGGAACGCCTTGCAATGTAAAACACAGGAAGTTTCTTGAAGAGGTTACAAATTCTTTGTATGGAAAGTCAACATAAGCATCTGTAACATGACAAAGTTGAGGTTGATCCTGTCAGCAGGCAAAAACATAGATTAATATGGAAATCCCTTCTAGCACAGGTTTCTGTCATCATCATACCAGCTTTTCCACTAAATACAGTGTTGTTCATCTATTGACCACTGCCAGCCTTCATAACGCAGACGGGAGTTCTCTGTGCCCTTCTACAGAAGCCTGGCTCTTGGCTGATGGAGTATGAAGACTTTAACAAGAAAAATCAAGTGCTCATTGAGGCTGCTGGATCTGCAAAGACAATTGTTTAACCTCAAAGTATTTCCACGCAATGGGCTGCCAAATTGCCTTGATGTTTTTAGTATAAAGGATTGCTTCTTTAAAACTATATTCATTTATGGTGCACACTTCAAACATTAGTAGGCCTGAAACTCTCTAGCTTTGAAATAGTCCTGCAACTTTATCAACTTCAAGGAGAAGCTAATATTTCTCTGTTCATCGTCTGTCTACATAGTAGCTGTCCTCCATTTATAGAAGCGTGCTGTACATGTTTGAGTTATAAGAACGGAAGATTCCCAAGCCTGCAGCTATGGTGTGGGCTTTCTAGTTCAAAACAATTATACTCTGAATTGTGCTATATGTGATACATTCCCTGGCACAAGTACAGCTTCACAATGGCTCTTGTTTTATGACTTCATACACTGGACATGGCCTCAGGTATTGGCTCAGCAACAGAAGAGGCTGTAGGGAGACTGAACATGTATAGGTTGTGCATCTTGGCCTGCCAAGAGTTACATATGTGATTGATCTTACTTTCACATTTCCATTCTAGTTATAATTTCAAGTCCATTCTGTTATTGTGAGATGAAAACAATGCTTGAAACTTGGGAAGAAAAAGACTGTAATTCCATATTTTCCTGGAGCACTCGTCATCCTATGTGTTTTACTAGTTTGCAGTTGATTCTCCTTTGTCTATTCTTGTGGTATTTTTTAATATAACATTTCTTGTATTTACAGTATTTACTACAACTTTCTTATTACCTTTAGGCTAGACTTTTCCCTAAAGCTGGGGGAAGAACAAAAGGCTTCAAAGTCTGGAACACATAAGCAAATGAGCACTAACAGTTGTAGTTTTCAGGGATCCCAAAAGACAGTAAAAAGACTTTTGAAATAAATATCACAGATATCCATATCATGTTGAAAAATAAGGATTACTCTAAAACGTCTTTACTAACACAAGAAATCACTTTAGCTAAAGAGCAGTGTATGACCCTGTGGTGAAGACAACATTGTGGAAATTACCAGTTTTATTCTCCATGCTAGGTTGAATCAGAGACTTCCTGTAAAATATTATGTGCCTTGATTTCCCTACCGATAAAACTAGAAATAACTTTAACTACTGCCAAAGTTTCATCTGGCTTTCTTAGAAAAATTGCTTAAAAAGCTGTGAATCCTTTATTAAGAAAAACTACAGTGGGGGTCTGATCATGAGATTGGCCTTGAGATACAACAAAACCACTATTTTGACCTGCATAGAAAACTGAGTGAATAATATTTTCAACATCACAGATCCTTCTCAATAATAATAATACATCCAAAATAGCTAAGTACTCATTATCTTAATTTTTGAATGTGTATAGATTAATTCAGAAGACCAAATCAAAAGACTGATTTAATAACTGGAGTCTCTTCCTAGAGTTATGAGAAGCTCCGAGACATTTAGCATTATTGAATGCAACTTTTATTCTTTATTTGTAGGCCTGTCACTAGATGGCAGAGTCAGTATTATAGCTGTTAGCAAAAAATCCAGAGTAAAAACCTCTCCCAATCATGGAACAAGAATTAAATCTGTTTATCCATTCAAGGGCCAATGAATTTGACAATGCAGGAGCCATAAGGTTGAAGACAGTTAAAAGGAGTGATTAGACAGCGTCTTTGTTATATTTTGTTGCTGTGCAGTACAATATCATTGTGTCCCATCCACAATGTCCCTATTTTTATTCCACTGATTATGCCTAGCTATTAAACTCAGGATGCAGCAAAAATCTCTAGACAAATCCAGTGTAACAGAGTTTTTGTCATCAGGCATCAGTTCTCGTCCTCCATTTAAGAGTGAGTCCCTACGTCTGTCTTTGAAGACTGAGAGCGAGATATTCTATGCTGTTACTTGGATATTAGAAAAATATTAGGAAAAGTCAACATAAAATGCTTTTTTTTTAAAAAGAATTCTTTTTTTTAAATCTGTAGACATCTAAAATCCTGCAATACTATTATGTAATATATCTGGTTTGTAAAGAAATCATACCTTCCTACTCTTCGAGGAGGACTCATAGTCCTCCACTATTCTATAATTTTATCACCCATTATTTCTTTGCTGATGTATACAAGATGTCTAGAAAGTTTTAAAGGTAGATTCAGATACTTGCAGCACCTGAATACCGGCATGGAAAGAATAGTGCAAAGATTTATTTTAGCCACTAGATGGTAGCAAAACCACACACCTTCAGAAAAGCAGCCTAGATCTCCACAGTTCGCGTTTATGCCAAAAATAACCAAAACTAATTTGGTGGCTGGTGATCGTCAATATGCAATTCAGCCTTCAGGTGAGTTTTGCTAGCCTTAGTATTACACGCCTACATAAAAACAGTTTCTGTGTTCTGAAGCTGCATCAGCAGTTTCTGAAATTCAGACTTTTAATTCAGGTATTTTTATTTGATGTTTTTTGTTTGTTTCCTTGTTTGTTCATTTTAGGAAAAAAAAAGAAGAGAGAAAAAAGGGAAAGAGGGAAAGACAAACTTCTGGACATTATATGGATCTCTGGAAGGATCACAATGAACACAAAAACTAGGACCTTAGAAGTATCCACTCTTGTCTTTCTCCTTGGCTGCCTCTTTCAAATTTGTACTGTTCAGAAATATAGTGGTTAAGAAAAACCCTAACAAATAACAATAATAATGATGAAGTTTTACATTCCTGTAGCATCTTTCAGAGACATAAGATTTCACTGGTAAACTTTATTTTCCATAAACTTTATTAAGCCCCCCAGAAAATTTGTTAGGATGTTTCATTTATACATCAGTTCAAAACCACTATTCCTTATTTAAAGAAAATGGTACTGGTTGCTCATGGTAAAGGGAAATGTACCATAACTTAGGCTACTTACAGATTTGCTGTAGTCTGGTTGTACAATACGTCTCAGAGCTTACACTTTAGGGCTGGTTCAGGTATCTGAAACTCCTACAATACATTCTGGGAAATTATGAACTGTCCTCAGAAAGAAGGACCCATGAAGGAACAAGGGACATTATATGCTCTGAAGAAGTAACTAAAGTGCATGAAGAAGTGACTTTCTTAATTTTTTAGTGTCATTAATAAAATACTTCAACATCGGTCAGATTTTAGGAATTGGCTCATGGAAACAGGCAGGATGTTCTAAGCAGAAGGAAAGGCTGAGGAAAAACTGTGTACAAATACTTTGGCTTGAAAGGCCAGAACAGAATGTTGATTGTGCTAGTATCTCTTCTCAGCCAAAGTCCTTGGCTGTTCCTTGAGTCAATGATACTATATCTGAACTCCCAGAAAGCACGCCTTCAGTGTACCGAAAATACAAACTTGTAAAAATAAAGTTATGGGCTTCTCCCCCTCACAATCTTCTGTCATTAGAATTGTATTTTCAGAAGTTTGTATGTATCTGTATGTTATAATAATAATAATCATCACAATTCTAGGTAAATTAAAGATTTATCAGTATCCTTAGAGCTCCTTGGCTTTTTTTTTTTTTATATATAACTGAACAGAACATATCAGGAATCCTTTGGTAATGCTTGTGAATATCATTTATCATTATTTCATAAACCCCAAACTGAACAGATTGTGAAAAAGAAATTAAAGTGGCAAAGTACTTTAAGACTGTAAAATAATAGATCTTTCTTATCCTCTTAAACTTTAATTATTCTATTGAAAACTTTGCTTGTTAATCTTTTATGCTGGCCTAAAGTCCAGAAGCAAAACAAAGCACTTCAGCGGGATGAAAGCAGTCCAAGTATTAGTTACTGCATCATGAATATTTGGGGACAGATTTTGTCCCCAATGTGTTCTGGTTTTGGCTGGGATAGAGTTAACTTTCTTCACAGTAGCTGGTATGGGGCTATGTTTTGAATTTGTGTTGAACACAATGTTGACAATGTTTTTGTTTTACTGAACAGTGTTTGCAGAGAGTCAAGGCCTATTCTGCTCCTCACAGCACCCCGCCAGTGAGTAGGCTGAGGGTGCAGGAGAAATTAGGAGAAGACACAGCTAGGACAGCTGACCCCAACTGACCAAAGGGATATTCCATATGATTTCCACAGCACACAAGATCTTTTGATTCTGAAGTGTAAGAAATCAGGAAAGGAAGACCAACATGGATGACTTGAGACCTGCTGGTCAAACTAAAGGGCAAGAAAGAAAAACACAGGGAGTGGAAGCAGGGACAGAACAGGCTGAGAGAGTTGAAGTTGTTTAGCCTGGAGAAGAGAAGGCTCTGGGGAGACCTTATTGTGGCTTTTCAGTACTTAAAGGGGGCTTATAAGAAAGATGGGGAGAAACTTCTTAACAGGGCCTGTTGTGACAGGACAAGGGGTTATGGTTATAAAAGAAAAGAGAAATTATTTACAGTGGAGGTGGTGAAACACCGGAACAGGTTGCCCAGACAGGTCGTAGATGCCCTCTCCCTGGAAACGTTCAATGTCAGGTTGGACTGAGTTGTGTGCAACCTGCCTGTTGATTAATCCTTTTTGATCAAAATAGTAAACCCTTTCCTTTGCTATAACTGTGGCCAGTAAAAACGAGATCTTGTATTTGCATAGTTTGATAACACAGATATAGAGGGAAAGGAAAATTAACATCCAGTTTTTATAAAATCGTCCACAGGACAAATTTTGAGAGGTAATGATGCAAGAACTTCACCACAACATTTGGAGGGGTACAGATGTTGAAGGGCAAGTCAGTTTGCTCTTTTGAACAAATGTCTCAGGTCTGACAAAAAGACAGAGACCCCAGGACTAGTAACATGCTTGCCAAGCCTTCTATTTAGAGAATGAAACCAGCTTCAGATCAGAAGCGAACATGTGGAACCCAAATGTGTTTACAAGTTAGCTGGGGCCTGCGAGAGCCTCTGGCTATTTATTCATGTGTCCATCAGTATCTTATGCTTCCACACACTGGTCATCAGGGTGTTGTGCTTCTCTTTATCTTCTGAGTGCTCAGCTTTTTCGTGGGGTTTGTGTTTTTATAGTGAGAAAATAATAATTTTTTTTTAAAAAAGCTCTCAACACCATCTTACTGTAGTTGTTGTATTTACTATGACTGTTGGTATCACTTCATTTGTATCACTGTTAGTGCTTTTTCTGTCACATAGAGGCACATAAGCTGGAACATCCCTTTCAAGCAGAGCCACTTGCGTCCAAACTTTAGCCATCATCATATGAGGAGTCAGAGACAGGGATAGTAGCCTCTGCTGATGACAGTTAGAAGGAAATCAAAGCTGCTGTTGTGGATAAGCTGCCTCTGGACCAAAAACTCTTCCCACAAGGCACGTAACACGCTGAACCATCTGTCTTTTTTATAATGCTACACCATGATGTAGGGATAGGTGTCTATTGAGTGACTAATAGTATTCAGTTTTGTACAGAGAGACAAACTGCACCTGGGAGAGTTCCGTGTAGGATAGGTGTCAGCAGGACATAGGCACAAAGCTGGGCTCGCTAATATGATTGTGACTGGACCATCAAGGTAAGATTCCTCATACATTCAGCGCACTAATTTGAAAGGGATCCTGAATTGGCAGAATCTGTGCCTTTCTCCTGTCACAAAACTGTGACCTTAAGATGGTTCAGGATGGAGGAAAGCACACAGGAAGAAGAGAGGGATAGCATTTGGATGATTATGTATGTGGTATTCATCTCCATTTCAAATAAATAATGTCATCAAGGAGAAAAAAAAAATAAAGTTTTGGTCAGCCACATCTGAGGTCTCATCACACTAGTATATCCTTTTAATTTCTTTTTACTTCCATTTTTACTGGCTTTTTTTCTTCTTTTTGTTGTGGCACTTCAGAACTCTAAACTTACAAGCAGAACAATTTATTTTAATAATACCTTTGCTATAACATCTAGTAGAACACCGTTTGCAATGTTTCCAAGTCTTGCTAACTACAGCAGTATTACAGTAATGATTTAATTTTTTCCTTCTCAGTTTTTACTTGAGACAAGAATTGTCTGAAAAGTCTCAGATCCTTTACATTTGTTTTAGAAAAAGACCACATGTAATGAATACTAAGCAGTCGGGTACTCCTACTGAAGTAGTCTTTAACCACTATTTAATCATGTTAGCAAACTCTGAACATTTCTGGCAAGTGTTATTGAACTACCAGCAAATAATGTCTTTGATGCTCCTTTTAGGTCTTCCAGTCCCTGTTCTTCATGAGATGGAAATATCATACAATATGGATGTAATTACAAGGGACTTCTGTCACAATCCTATAGCACACAATAATCCTTATCTGAGGAAGAGAAAAAGGGTCTAGAATGTACAGTTTATGAAACATTTAAAATTGAAAAATAATTTGGATTTTTTTAAAACACAAATTTGTGCTTTAACTGAAATGCTTAAATAAAGTTACTTTTCCAGAAGTAACAGATCTATTCTGGGTGCCTGAGTTTCCTGAAGGCATGTTCTTATGAAGGTGGCATAAAGGATGTTTAAACTCACAGGTTATTGACCTCATGCAACCTGGGTTTTGGGAGAGGGAGGAGATGTTTCAGAACACTGAAGAGGAAGACCGTTTCTTGACAAACACTACTTTTTGGTAAGTCTGAAAATTCTGATGCTTTCCAAGTTATCAGGGACGTCTGGGGTGTAACACAACAGTCTCAAACTATCAAACCCCACCCCAACTTCTAGGGAATAGCCACAGAAAAAACAATCTGAAATCCCCATATAATACTAAAATATCTTAGCAACTCACAGTATTTTTATTATGTATCTTGAGGCCACCCTGCTCACTGTAGAAGGGACTGAGATGTACAAAAATGTGCCCATGACAGAGAAGAAATTGTGACAGGAAAGTAAACCCAGGCTTTTGGCCTCTGCGCTTCCTGTCATCATTAACTACACCATTTGTCCCTACTTGAGGAATGAAACATAAAACAAGTGAGGATGACTTATGAGAAGTTAAAAACTTTTTAACTCAAAGGATTCCAAGATGATGATGAAGGAATATACTGATCAAAGAGGTTAGATAGATATACAAACTTCTATAAGTTGGTAAAGCTGAAAAGAGTTTAGTGGCAGAGCTGCAGCTGTCTCTGTGGCATGGGATATTGCGTCATCTCTCAAAACCTTAGAGTCAAGCTTCCATAAGAAGCAGAAGACCGAATTGGGTGGTTACAACGATGAAAATATTCATAGCACATGATGAGACAATAAACCACAGCAATACAAATGTGTTTTATGATGGAAGGACACCACCCTGTGTACCCTTGAAGTATATGTTAATATTTTTCAACATCTGTTACCCATCTTCTTGATGGCAGGATATAAATGGACTGGGTTTAGCTTCTTTTCGTACTGGCTAGACCTACATCTCAAGGACTACTGTGAACTGGGATTTTGCACTACTTTTACCGTAATTATTCTTGGGTATCTGTAATTAAAACCATTTGAGAAAGCTACAGACTAGAAGCATCTCAGAAACACAGGCAATTAAAATAGTGATTACGTAAGATGAGTCATACTGATGACCGTGGAATCTTGGCAAACAAATCTGCACCTTAAAAATTCAGCCTCTCCTCCTTTTTTTTCTAGTAATTTTTGAATGGACTCCTAATGAGTTAATAAGCAATAAAAGAAAGACCTTCCTGTGTTCTGTTCTTGACATTCACAGGAAAACATCCTGGAACATTAGAGCACCTGTCCCATGTCAGTCTTCAAGTAATTTTAGAGGGTGTTGACAGTGCTCAGACTTCAAGGTTTGTTAGGAACTACCAAGATGCACAGGACTAGATTTGGCACCTGAAGAGGCAGACTCATTAGAATTTCTATAAGTAACTGTGTGCTCAACTCCCACAGCTTCTCACGAATTAGTTATCTGATTATCAAAGAAAATCTCAGTAGTTGCTCACCCTTAAGGCCTTCCCAAGGCTGCCATTCCAGATGTAAGACTTGATGACAGAAGGTCTACAGTTGTCATGTATTGTGGAAAAATGAGGGTTTGGACTTGAGAAATGTAATGTTCTGCTGCCAATTATATACCCAGTCTGTGTTGTTGACAGTTTCCTTTTCCTTTCACACTTAGGCAACATCTCTGGTCAGAGAAAATGGAGAAAAGGCCTCAGGAAAGAAACAGAAAAATTTATTTTGAGGGAGAAAAAAAAAAAGAAGCTCTGAGCCAAGTCTGTGATGCCTGGTTTATTGAGAAGATTTAGACAGAATCTCCTGTGTCTGATTTATGTCAGAATTTTCTGAGCCAGAATGAATTTCTGAAGATCATGTACACAATGAATACAAACAAAAGAAATCAGGAATCATGAGGATAAAGTAGTGCATTTACTTTCTTCCTCTTCAAAACTACTTTTCAGACTAGCTATAGTGATCCTTTATTGTACCGGAGAGCCTGCTGGAAGACAACAGACAGAAAAAATAGGCAGAGAACTGAAACCACACAAAAAATTCAGAGCTATAAAATATAGTAGAGGGAAAAACACTGGAAAGCAGAAGAAAATTAAGACACATAATTAATTAATAGTGTCCTGTGAAATGAAAACATCATGGGATTTAAAAAACAGTGGTTGGCCCATGAAGCTGGGTTTCTTTGCTTACTAAGCACATTTTGAGGACAGAAAGAAATTGCTTATAGGATATTTGTGTGTGGATGTGGGGTGTTGCTTGGGGGAGGGAGGTTTCCTTCCTTCAAAGGATTTTGCTCCTTCAGTCTTGGATCTACTGAGAGCCAAATGGTTCTTGGATGTAATTATTTCATAAGGACTGTTGAACAACATTAGAACTTTCACCTGCTGTAATCTTAGCTCAAATATGGCTTGCAATGAGGAGGAAGAGTGCAGCATCCTAGAGCCTTCTGGAATGAAATCTTTCAATTGATAGATAATAAATCACTTGAAGCTGAAAACCACATTTAAATAACACCTCATTGAGCCTTTTTAAAAACATTTTCTCTTGGTCTACCACATGTATAAATAGAGTTGAATAAAAATGATTTGTCTTGTTGATAATGCGACTAAAAGCACCAGTAGCAGGATAATAATGTATACTGTTAATGTTCTTTAAAATACTTCCCGTTTTTCAGACAATGGAAAGCTGTGTCTTTTGCTTATTAGACTGAGGGAAGGAAATATTAATGAAGAAAATCTTCTATATTTTTTTAAAGGAGAGATTTATTGGCTAATAGATGTAAAGGACTCTGTGTTTGAAGGAGTATGGAGGAACACTTTCAGAAAAGTGCTGCCACTGTGAAACGTGCTAATGCCTTCCTCATTGAGGATTACTGATTTAGATATTCCAGGATGAAACCCTTAATGATATGGTTAAACACTGGGGACCATGACAGATGTGCCAAGGAATACAGAGTCCTCCGTTTTAACTTTTCTCCTTTTTTGTTTTGTTTTTTTTTTGTTTTGTTTTTTTTTTTTTTTTTTTGTTTTTTTTTTTGGTCCCCTCCACATCCCTAGACTATTCTGCTCTTATATTTTCTTCCAGAGTAATTTTTTTTAGTAGTTGTTTTCACAGTCAGACTCACCTTTCCAGAAAATTTTGGGACTAGGGATTTTTTAAAGTGCAAAATTGAACTCCCAGGGAGAAACTGCTGGTAAATCAGATACAACTGTGAGAGAGATACAGAGGAAAAGACTAGCTGTTCCAAGAACGAGGCAAATTGTTTTTATGGAAGTGTCTTCAACAGTAAAAGATTCTCACCTAAACCTGCTTCCCTTATAAAAACCAGTTTTATTTGAAAGCAAAAACTCTGACAAATTACAAAATATTAGGAAAAATAAGAAATCATATTATGAAAGATTGAAAGACTGTTAGAGAAGAACATCTCTGAGGAAAACTTTTCCTCCACTATCCCACACTGCAGCCAAGTTGCATAATAGCATTATGGTTATTTTTTTAACAGGCATGCCAAAGTTTATTCATATGAAAATTTCTCTGTAGAAGACAGTTAACTACAACCTCTGCCTCAGAGATGCCCTTTTGTCTTGTGAATATATTGCGAAAATCGTCCAATTCTTCTTTCAAATTAACTTGTACAGATTTCTGGTCTTCAAAATGAAAAGACCATACTATAAACCAAAAACCTAACCCAAAAAATCTTTCAGCAAGGGTATCCTGCTGAATTTAACTCTAGGTTAAACTTTAAGATGCTGTGGTATCATAACAGGGTTGAAGAGCCAAAGTATTGCTCAGGCATTTCTGAGAATGTACATCTCCCACAGAACTTGCTTCTGAAATTTAAGAAATAGTCATGGTTATTTTTCCATGACTGAAAGTGTTCCTCCATACTCCTTCAAACACAGAGTCCTTTACATCTATTAGCCAATAAATCTCTCCTTTAAAAAAATATAGAAGATTTTCTTCATTAATATGGAGGTATTTTACTCAGCCAAGACATTTAAGAAATGAGACTGAAAAGCAATGAGCCATACTTAAGACACAAACTACACTGGCAATGTTCATTAGAAGAAAGTCAGACTTTTCCTGGTAGATTCAAGGTAAAAGAGATCAAAACCACCACCTCATCCAGCTCCTTCCTTCTGACAGTTTTCAAGCTGCTTCATCATGCACTAAATCTAACATTAATTGTGTGTAAGTTCATGCAGGAATGCTAATTAAAACAATGTACCTATCACATACTCTTATGCCTTGCAGGCAGTGAGAACACAACAGACAGCTGCTGTTTCAAGTCAGCGTATGGGAGGATAAGAGGTAATTGACCCTGCAGTTGTTAGGTTAATTCACAAAGGGAAATCTCTTGCACAACTGTTGTTTCATCTGCTCTCTCATAAAAACCAACTGTACCAGAAGCATTCGCTTTATGTAAGCTATTTGTACATACTCATGAAGACTAATTACTTAAACAAGGAGTCCCACAAGCACAGGAAATACGGAGGCCTTGTGCTCCATATATTTCTGCTTCTTGCCTCACTGACTTCAGAGTCTAAGAAAGCACAGACTCCATTTGAAACTTTTCCTGTGTCTGGAACCTGCTTGAAAACTCTTCCCAAGTGGTTGAGACATGAACACGAATATCTTTTTTCCTCCATCAGGTATTAACATGCAGGTTCTCTGGCTCTAACTGGTCATCCATTTTCACAAAACAGGTAGAAGCTTAATTATCCTTGATACTTCTACTTCCCTGCTGAGTTTCTGTGATAAAGTATTGTTTTCACTGGGGGAAGAAAGAAAGTGCAAAATTAAGAATATATACGGACAGGAACATTGACAGCAAAAGCCTCATAAGCCTTGTTGCCATAGTAAGTCAAGTTAGAAACCTCACATCCAGATGTCAGATAAGATAATTTTCTTCACATTACATATTGATTTTACTCAAAGGGTTCAAAAAAAGATAATTATGGTATTCTGCAAAAAACAAACCCACAAACTCCTATAGGAGCCCATGGAAACTTAGCTGTATTCAGTGTACAGTAGAGAACATGTAGACCTTAATATACTGGATGAGTGGTTTTTAACATCCATTATACCCTGATATGGGAAGAAATGGTATTATTCCCCCTCAAAAGTTTTCTCCAAGCAGCAAAGATGAAACCTCTGATTCCCAATTACTGCAGGCATTTCAGTCAAAAGGAGCCTAAGACACCATATTTAAATTCAAACATAAATCTCAACTCCTTAAAGATGCTTATGCCTGAGGTTTTTGGTTTGATTTGTTATAGAGATAAAATGACCACCTATGTACATTTAGCTAGATCCCAGTCTAAATTTTATGCTTAAAAGTGGGCAGATTTGGGGGCTAAGATAACCAAGAAAAAAAAAGTCTTGGTCAAATCAAAGTTAAAGTTTTCAAAGACCTCTTCTTTAGCTTAAGGGAAAAATTCAGGGGAATTTCTGGAATGCAGACAGGGATTGTTTAACAAAATTAATAGAAGAGTTGAGCCTAACCCTTTGGATCAAAGTCTCAATCAATGCTTGCTAACAAAATTGTTTTCATTTTTTTCTCTTAATTAAAAATACCCTCATAAATTTAACATAATTGTCTTTAGACATTTCAAAATTATATGCTCAATCATAAAAATTCATGCAGTGCTTAGCTATTTTATCTATTATTCCCCCAGAGATAGTTTACACTCGTATGTTAGAGCATGAAGGGAAAGGCATATCAGTTATACCCTCTGATGTATACACTAACACTATCTGCAGCTGTTCATTCTTCAGCTGCTGTTAGGAGCACTTTCCATCTAATTGGGCAGTTGCCTCTAGTGACTGATTCATCTCTCCACTGCAAGAAAGAGCTGAATGTCTTTCATGCTAGCCCAAAGGCTAGAAGACTAGATAAGAAGGAAAAAAAAGTTAGAGCAGGTACTGTATTTCTAACTTACATGGCTCCCAGAATTTTACTGAAGATTCATAGTGTCCCTTGTCTGTAAAGAATTGGATCTCAGACTTGCAAGACAGTACAGCTTTCTTTTCTTGCTAAAAATTTGTTTTACTTCTGCTCTGTTCAAAAGTTTGGATTTATAGTGTAGAAACAGAGTCATTACAATCTCTGTGTTAGAATATTTACCATCCCTATTTTATGCTGATTTTTAATATGTTTGAGGGTCAAAAATAAGTAATTATTTAGTGCTCCTGGGTGTCTTGATGCAGTTATATGCTTACACAGAGGAAAACCAGAGTAGCTTAGCAGGGTATGACTGAACTGCTGACAGATTAAATTTGCTAATTTGGGCATCAGAAAGCACTTAAGCATGAACTCCTGTGGTTTTATGACAGGGCTCAGGTATTCTGTCCTCTTCTTGACCGCCATGCACTAGAAACACACAAGAATATAAAGATCCCTGATAAACAAAGGGAGGAAAGAAATCAATTCACTTTGGGCAGATTTTCAGTTTTATTGCTAGTAGACTATTTCTTATATCTTGCACCTAGAAAATGGACAAGGCTGAGTTAACAAGTCTATTTCTTATTCCTGGTTTTCAAAATAGCTGCAGCAAGCAAAAAACATCTTAAGGTTTCTGTAATCTTACCTACTAAACTTGTCTGGCAGATAGATATTGAGAGATTAGGCTCGTTAAAGACACCTAGTTTCCCCTCATTTTGCTATTGCATTAATTGTTGTTTGGATGGAGCAGAGAGGGGGCTTGTATCTGCTTTCTAAAGGAAGAAAACCACAAGTGGAAGAGGAGCCTCAATCTTGGCATGACTATATCACCCCATAAAAGGGTATGAAACACAATAATATGTCAATATAGCTTCAAAGTACAAGCAAAAAAATAAGCAATCCAAATGGTATATATATTCAGACAGTAAGGGAGACAAAGAAGGAAAGATCTTCTGCTCATAAGAGGTAGACTATAGAGACCTATGACTCTGAGAAACAACTGTGTGGTCTGATTCCATCTCTCATTCAAAACAGGGATGGAAGTTTTCCTAAGTATATGGAGAAAAAGTCATCCAGAGAATCATGTTTTATGACATCCCAAAATGAGCTAGCACATTATATGCTATAGAAACACTCAATGATCTGTCATGGAACTCTCTGCCACTTCGAAGTAACTGCATGAGTTGCTCTTTACTTTTTGGACAGCTTTCCAACTGTCCTTTATGGCTCAATATTAAAAACTTGATGGAAAACACAACATTTGCAATCGAGGAAAAATCTTTCCAATGAAATACTGTTCTGCTCTTCTATTTTTGAGAATACCTGCATGTGAAAAAGAGTTGGTTACTCTCTTGTGTAGTTGGTGGTAGGCAATGAATCTGTTTAGACAGTAAGGACCTAATGACAATTGTTAATCAGCCTAAGCCATATGAGTTTCTCTTTCACATCTACCTTATGCCTCAGAGTTTGTACCAAAGCAGTGAAACATATACAGAACAGAAAGATTCCCTGGATGGGATCTGTGGGCCAAAAGAAACTTCTGGGCAAAACCGAATATACATCTGGCAAAAATTAATAACAAGACAGAGTGAAGCTGGAGTTACTGAATCTGAGTAAATCCTGGCATTGCCATAACCTAGGAAACTATCTGGCCCAATTAAGAATAGTTTTTTTCTTCCCAGTTAGTAGCTAATGAAGAGAAAAACATTTCAGGTGACTTAAAACTATTCAAATGAATGTTCAGGTTAAGAGTAATAGGAAAATTAAAAATGTGGAGGAAAGGAGAATGTCTGTGCATTAATTAATCCAGCCAATGTAGGGGTGACAGTAGTTCTCAGAGAGATGTGCTCACTCTTCAGGGGACTTCTCTGGAGTATGGTGGACTGAGGTTCAGAATCTCTTTTGTCCCAGTTCACAATTGGCAATAAATGTGATGTCTCTTACATTTCAGATATGTGTCCAAAACACTTGTTTATAGGCCTACGGAGAAAGTATTTGACCAGTGAATGTCCTGGAAAGGGGAAGTAGATTCTACTTCTACTAACAATACTAACAGTTAAATACTGAGAATGGCTGTAGCTATAGCTCCAAATTAGTAGAAAGATGCTTAGATCCTTGTTTCTAGCATCTTGGTCGTACACATGTAAGTCTACCCAAGCTGTTTATTCTGTATCAAAATGACTGGAAAAGAAAGGAAAATAATTCTGCAGTATTTTTATTTCTGGTTGACTCAATCCAATTTTCCAATGTTTATGTGTGGTTTCACCACCAAACTGAAACATCAGCTACTTGTAATACCTTGGTCTTTGCTGGTAGCTTAACCATAATCAGTGATTTTAAGAAAAAATCTCTTCCCTTAAATAAGACTGAACTGTATGCATGAAAGATTTTGCTTTTAGTTACTTCCCTGTCAACAACCTACATAAATTATATGACTTCCAAGGCTGGTGTGAACAATGCTTAAATGTTTTTTTCTTGGCTGCAGATAGCAGCAGTGTACTTCAAATATTCCTAAAACTGAGAGACTACTTAAAAAATAGGGGATATTTTCTTTCTTAATTTTGGTTCCTATAAAAGAGTGTCAATGTTTGAAAGACTATTTTTTGGAACTATGGACTTAGGTTCTGAAAAATTATTTTAATAAGACAGGATTTATGACAACAGTCCTACTCATTGCAGGTCTTAAAAAACCATTTGCCACAAGGTGGCAAACTATGTCTTCAGCTTTAAATTGAAAACAAGATTGTAGAGGTGTTGAGACATCTTCAAAACCTTTTGTTTCCTGTACTCAAATAGAAAAGTCTATCATATCAATACTTAATGTACCTCTGCTGTGTGTGGAGAGGAGGAATTTTTCTTCATATGAAACAAGAAGGCATTCAAAAGGGACATTCATCATGGTAAAGTTTCTGACTCATCTCTTAACTCACAGAATGTTAATTTAAACAAACCTTCCAAATCCTCCTAAGAAAGTACTCTAAATAGCATAAGAAACAACTATGAGTCTATGGAAGATGCTGCTAAGCTTGTGAATAATAATTAACATAACTATATGGCTTATCTTGGTGGAACTAAGTTCTGCACTGGGGTGAAAAATTTTCCAACCTAATGGAACACTTTGAATGATCTTCTATCCTGGAGACATTTATGATACACAAAACCACAAAAAAAATCTTTACAAAAATCTCTTTTAAAAGCAACAAACAAATGAAAAAAGACACAAACAAACAAACTACCATAGCCAAACGATGCTAAAATATGCAAATTGCAAATTAAAATATAAGGGTAAAAGTTAATTTAATTTGTGTGAGTGTGTGTGGTGGAAGGATATTAAATTGAATAGAGAGAAGGTAGATAGCACTATTATTGGAGCATCAAGGACAAAAAAAAAAACAAACACAAAAAAAACAACAACAAAAAACAACATTTTTGGTCTTTAACAAAAGGCAAAACCAATAACATATAATAAAAATAAATATTTAATAAGTACGGAGAATTTAGAATTACAGAATTATAGAATCATAGAATCACAGAATAGGATGGGTTGGAACGGACCTTTAAAGGTCACATCTTCTACATCAGGTTTCTCAGAGCACCATCCAACCTGACCTTGAATGTTTCCGGGGATGGGGCATCTACCATCTCTCTGGGTAATCTGTGTCAGTGTTTCACCACCCTCAGCATAAAAAATTCTTCCTTATATCTAGTCTGAATCTACCTTCTTTTAGTTTAAAACCATTACCCCTTGTCCTATCACTACAGGCTTGGCTTTCTTACAAGCCTCGTTTAAGTACTGAAAGGCCTCAATAAGGTGTCCTTATGGAGAAATCTATAAGAAAGGAAGAAATCTGGACAGGTGCCACTTCTGGGTTTTATTGCTTCACCACAGCTACGTTTAGTAGTCTAGCTTTAGTAACTTTCTAATTGTAACTATCTATAAACAAAATTTTAAAATGCAACTGTAAATGCAGATAAGCCACTGTTCTGAACCACTGTTCTAAGCCACTGTTCTGCAGTTTTAAGAAAATTTGCTGGTATTTTATCAAGGGATAACTAAAATTCCTTAGGTGACCTCTTGGGTGTTTAAAGATAAAAAGTAAACCAAAAAAAAAAAAAAAGGAAAAATGGTAGGAAATTATCAGTCACTTCTCGCAGGTCACATATTTCATGGTAGAATTGTTAGGAAAACTAGCATGTGAATAAAAACAAAGAAATTGGCTCTTGGAGTCTAAATTTTAGGTGAGGTTCTTACAGTGTCTCTTCACATATACTGAAAGAAAAATCTGAGGTGATTATTCCTTCCTCTCCTGAGATGTTACATGTAGGTTTTTTCCTATCAGATCCGGACCCATTATATGGAAATGTTTTCTGAATAATCCACAGTGAACACTTAAGGAAGCAAACTAGTAGGAGTCATGTTATGTTGCCCTCTCAATATGGAGTTAAGTGACAGACCTGCTCTGAGGGCTCTGCAAATGATCCATGCAGAAGGAGTCTTTAAATAGTTGTTGACAGTTAGTGGATCCTTCCTTCTCATTTTTGAGGCATTCCAGTGCTAATGGAAGAAACAGGAGAAAGAAATAAAAAGCATCTGTATCTAATGCACAGAGACTCTTCCTTTATCTGCCATGTCAAAACTTCATAAAATGTACAAACCCTCACTGACACTAAGGAGTTAATGTCTAGGATGAAATCCAGTTTTGAGTCTTTCAGACTTTCAGCTTAAAATAAGACTTACACCTTAAATATAATAAAAACTCAGCAGTGAATTAGTGTCATCATGCTATTGATAAAGATCCACAGTTCTCCTTGGAGAGATAAGTTTGGTTTACTATATGAATGTAATTTTTGTAACAAAGACTTTCCCCTGTGACAGAGATTTTCAGATTGAAGTACCTAAAAGTCTTACCTCTGTCTCTGGACTTTGGAGGATAAAAAGCCCAGTGTCCTAGTAGTTGACAGATACAGAGTTATTGCTCTAAACAGCTGTGCAACACATCTGCAAACAAGGACAGCTTAATACAAGAATCCCCAATTACTGATGAGCAGCTTAGTGGTGCCAGCAGGCATGGATTGCTGTAACAGAGTATAATCACAATCAGTCAATCAAGTCTGAAAGCCAGGAGAGGACTTCTGCTCCAGGAGATCAGCATCAGGCATCAACACACAGCATGGGGCCACGTGGCTGGAATATTATTTCATCTCAAAATATGAATTGCAGAAATCAGGTTGACAGGTGACAAATACATATGTTAGAGGGAATGTAATATCCTGGTCAATTGCAGATGGACATTTTCCACTTTCATGTGTCATTAGATTTAAGTAATGAAGTAAGAGACCTGACTCTAGTTTTGTGAGGTTCAGCTTGTTATCTAGGTGCAGATAGCACTGAGAAATAGCTATTGCCACTAATTTGTGAGAGAACACATGGGACAATAAGTTAGGCATAATAAGAAGGTGGAAACAAAGAAGTGAGGTTGCTGTGTTTATAACAAGAAAATTATACAGAAGAAAAAGACCAGCAGGAAAACATCTGAGGAAAAAAGGTAAATTCAGATGATGGTAAATTGGCAATACCGTTGATAAGTTTCTTCAACAGCAGAACTTGACTCTTCTGCACTTCACCGATGGCAATTCGGCCAGCAGACACTCATCAAGTGACTGTACTGATGCGTGTGACTTTATCTTAGCATGTGTTTTGGTGTATATCTTCATCTATCCCAGGGCAATCCACAGCTTTTCCTCAAATGCTTTTCCGAGACCATGCCTATGCGCACTAGTCAGTAAACAATTGTGGTGTACAACTAAACAGCCTGTAAGTGCTGTGCCTGATTTTACCCTCAAGTCTCCACACTTGGCAAAAGAAAACAAAATGAAAGTGACCCAACGATCTGGGATCTCCAAAAGAGATTTTGAAGTTGTGACATACACAAAAAATAACTGTGATCTTGATTGGGTTAAACAGACAGACAGATGTTTTGAGCCCTTGCTTCTTGTAAAACTTCAGTTTGTTTTTTTTTTTTGTTTTAACTGCTCTTCATTTATTTTTTTGGCTGCATATATATTTTTTGATAGATATAAAGTTACATCCTTTCAATTCTATTTCTCTCTGATTATCATCAGATATAACTCTGCTGATTGCATTGGTTTTATGACATTTGTGTAATTAAGAACCTTCTCCCAAACGTTCCAATCACATCATTTCATTAGTTTTCTCTGAATATATCTGATTAATGTATAAAGGCTAATATTGACCAATATCCACACAACTGGCACTGAAATTCACATTGGAGTTCTAAAACAGTTGATTTTCCACCTAGTTCTAACTGGTTTTGTCATCTTCAAATGTTATTATTACCAAAAGGCATTAAGCTGAGGCTTCAAAATTTTACAAGTTTTGTGGTTTTTTTTCATTTTAGCTGACTTGCTCATGCCGAATAGCTGTCCCAGAGCAAGTATATGTTGAAAGAGGAGAATGTGGGTTGGGAGGAAGATCAGCCTCATGTTCAGTTCATTATGGGCAGCAACCCATCAATCAGGCACAACCCCTGAGAAGGCCCTCAAAGTAGATAAACTAAGTACCAGACACACCCAAACCCTGGACTTCCACCACAGAATTTCTTTTTCTACACAATAGAAAATAGTGTACGTATCTATAATAAGTAAATAAATAAATAAATTCAAACAGTTGGGTGTTAAGATTCTAACAATAGCATTGAGAAAAATAAGAAGATTTTGATCTTGATTTGTTGGCAAGAATTTTGTATGGAGCTTTGATGATTTCACGTGCAAAGTTCAAACAGCAGAATGAATTAATATTAATTTGTTATAGGTGCAATATAGCCAAGAAATATGTCTAATAGAGCACATACTGTATAATATATATTATAAATAAGTCCAGCTGAAACTAGTTATTACAAACTTTTGTCTATTTCTATTATTTGTATTTCTGTACAGTAATTTCTCATCTGTATCTCTAACATAGATGTGATATTAGCTCTGCATTCATAATAATAATATCCTGTTCTTATACACTTTCCCCTTGTTAGAGCTACATAGAACAATTTACAGAAGGTACTGCTATTGATGTCTTTTTTCCATGGATGAAGAACTTCAGCATTGCATTTCTTAGAAAAAAATTCTTAGAAACATTTCTTACAAAATACATTTTATGCATATGAACTCATGGTCATCTCTGCTCTTCACAATTGCTCTGCCCAGTACATTGATCTAATCTGTAGGAAAATGTAACATCCTCTATTAAAGCAACTGGCACAGCCAGAAAAAAATAGTCAAAACCAGTTCAGAGAAGTCTTTCTTGAGGCTGATAGTGAACAACCTGACAGAATACGTCTGATGTTTGTTTTTTTAGAGAAAGTGAGTTTGTTTGCATTTAGCTGAATTTACATAATAGGAATCTAAGTTATTATAAATTCCTGTACCCACAATCTCAGAAAGAATTGGAGCCTGGAACAAGAATGAAAAAAATTAATGCATGTGCACAAAATTTCTAAAAGTTCTTCTAAAAGTTTAGGGCATTTAGGCCCTAAATAATATCTAATGTCTGTGAAATGTAGGTACTCAAGTCCCATTTTCAGAGTTAACTGAAATCACTTAAGTATTTTGTTGGGTACTATATAAAAACCTTAAGAGTTATTTCCACATGCTCAAAGTCTGAATTTGATCCTTTGTTTCCAAACCACTTGAAAATTCTTTCTTGGGGATGATTTTTAGGGTATAAGTGATTAATAAATCAAGATGCTAAGTACTACCATCTCCTACAAAGGTTAAAAAGGCCTCAGTGCTGCACCCTCTAGCTGAAAGTGTCAATTATTCCACTCCAAGGCTTCTGCTTTATTTCTGTATTTTAAACAATACTGGACTTTTATTGCTTTTGGCGAGCAGTGAGCATGTCTTTGATATAGCACAGTCCCTAATTTTGCACACAAAAGGGTTTTTGACATGAAAATTGTAGTATCTTTGGATCAGTCCTTAGAAAAAACAGAGGAGTATTAGGCTCTTATTTTTTTGTTTTCTTTACCAATTATATATCTAAATTCTTCCATGAAGAATGTCTTTATAGAACAGAACAGATAAGAAAGATTCATTCTCTGTATGGTGGTAGAATATTATAAAATACCTTAGTAACAAAGTTTAGACCACAAAAACATATCCTTTGTTTACAGTGGGAAAGTAGGATTTTCTCCTTTCATTCACAAACTGATGATCTTCACAAAACAGACTTTTTGAGAAATGTAGAAGAAAAGTGAAATCCTCTTAAATATTCTTCAGGGTAAGTTCCTAAAAAAGTTCAACCATTGATGGGTAGCACTTTCTGAACTGTGGACCAAGATTTGCTGTTCCATGGCCTGGAGCTTATGATCAAATTGGTGTTTAGGAACTTCTAAAATCATAATTTCTGTTAGGAGATCAAATAAAAGAATTGATGTTGCATGGAAAATATTTTTAGTTGACAACTGGTGATGTAACATTTGGTGAACTGCTGTTTTGAAGTATGTCAGTCTTTCTCTAATCTATTAGATTAAAAGAGTTTTTCTTAATTTTATTACAAGTAGGGACTGTATTAATAGCACTGTTTAGGAGTTAGTCTTATAAATAAGATCAGAAGCCCATCATGCTTATTAGAATGTAATCAAAATCAATAGAGAAAACTCTTTCCCCAAAACATTTAAAGTAGGAAATGACAGAAATACATTGGTGCAATACATGTGTTTTGGTGTGGAGGAACATGACTATGAGACAAACCATGCACAATCACCTTGCATTTTCTTGGGGCTAAGGTTGTATTAATGATTGGGCACTACACCTAGAGTAATGCTTTAAGTCTCCATATTAGGGAACATTGGTTGGTGACTTTCATTAGGGACGTATCTATTCTTCAGCACACTTGTGAACTCAAATAAAACCAAAGAATGTAATTGGTTAGAGAGAAATTGTGAAGCCTGTACTATTTAATGCAGTTTAGAAAATTGTGTTTCTCTGCCTCACCCAAACTAGATGAGGGAGATAAGAATGAGGAAAATTAAACTGCACAAGAGCCTTGCTTTTGAAAAAAGAAACATGTCAACACTCAGCAGAAGTGTTGGAAATCGTATTTTGTGGAACGAATTTCATATTTCTTGATGTAGAAAGAGGACTGTTTCTGTGTCTTCCCCTTTGTACAAAGCTAAGGTGCCCAGAGAGGTGCTAATCAAAGCTAAGGAGGGACTGATCAAGTGCAGAAAGGTTAAGTGACAGATGGCTGAGAAATATTAACTTGATGAAGAGGCGTATGCCTCCCAAGCAATCTGAAAGCATGTTCTATTAGGTCTGTGACTTGTTCAAACACCTTTTGTAGTGGAACAGTGATCACATATTGTGTCAGATCAGAATGCCAAGGGAGGTCAGATACATGTACCAACAGGGGTCAGATAGGTGTGCCAAGGCAGAGAGAGGAAGAATGCAAACCTCAAATGGGGTCAACATGGAACAGCTGCCAGAGGACTGAATAAATTTTCCAATATTATTCCTGTTGTACACACATTTAAAAAGGAAATTAATATATTTTGAAATAGTATACCCAGAGTGGGTTTTTTTGGGGGTGGGGGGGGGGAAGTGAGAGAAAAAGGCAGGCAGTATTGTCATGTTCAGAGTAATATCAGAAATATCAAATTAGGGATATGCGTATTCATGCAGTCTTATTGGTTTCATATCTGTTAAAGTACGAGTCTTGTGACTTCCCTGCTTGAAGGAATTAAACATTTGTTTTGAACTCACATAGACATTTACAAATTCTTATGATTCGAGCCTGCAAATATTATGTTGCCATGGATGTTAGCCTCAGATACTGCAGGAGTTTTTCAGTAAAAATTGCAACAAAATCATCAAACATAACTGCTTCTTTTGAGAATTATTTTTCTCAAAGAAGAGCCTGTCTGCAGCAGGTACAGACCTGGTCATTCAGCTGTTTTCTCCAGCAACCGGAGCAGTGCCATACTGTTGAGATGAGGTGTAAATTCCACAGAGATGTGGGTCGTGACTGACATCTGTTTTTTTCAAAGTTCAGGTCAACAATGGGAAACAAATTAAGCATGCTAAGCCCATGTTTATAGGATTTTAATATATTATTAAAACTACAACAACAACAAAACACTGGAAAGAGAAGAAGAAACCCACTGGCTCTGTGTAAATATCTCATAAGGTACTAGACTTAGATGCAGAAAAGATAAGCAAAGCCACAAAGAGCTTTTCAAAGTCATCATCTGTATTTCAAAGACAGCGGAAGGTGAAGGCCACGTCCAAATTCCGCTGAGGTCATTGGAAAGTCTTGTGTTTACTTTGATGAGGTTGGATCTAGCCTTAAAAAGCAAGCTGGTTTTCTCATATTACATGACAAATGTGGCTCAAAAGATAGGCAAAGTAGAGATAGACCGAGGCTATGCCTGGCCAGCTGGCATGGAATATATTGCTGATGATGGTCCTGGGCAAATGATTGGTTTCCATGTCTGTAAGTTATTACATGTCAACTAGCCAACAAAAAATCAAAGATGTCTGAGGTAACAGTTTGGGGCCAGCACAGACTGATGTTCCTGGATCATTGTGGTTCTTGCCCCAGACATTAGAGGATTTGTTTTTTAAAAATTCTGAAAAATAAAGATCTATTCCTCTAGAGAGCATCTGAAATAAGAGTAATCTGGGATTTTTTTAACCTGCTAAATTTGCCCCAGAAATACTCTGAATGGACTTAAAGCCTGTTGTCTAGCTCAGAAGCTTAGACTTCTGGAAGGCAGCTATGACTTCTCTACCTTGCTGCCTAGTTTGATTATGCAAGTGTCCCAACAAGTTGTTACTGGATTCAGGAGGCTACATGTGCCAGCTGTTGCTGATGTTTGTCCCTCCCAAGTCTGGTATGACCTGCCTCTCCCTCTGCTGGAAAGTCTGCTTCCCCTGTCACCCAGGTTTCCTGCTCAGCTCCACCCACTTCTGCACAGCCCTTCCTTTCCCCATGAGCAAAGCAATCTAACCTAATGCTGCAAATTTGTCTTTGTCTGGAGACAGAAGAATTAAAGCTTCACTGAAAAAAAAAACCCACAAGAAACCCAACCCTTTTAAAGCATATCTATACTGTGTAATAGTTATTTTTTGTTTTAAATCTAGTGTCTTCCCTATAGCTGAGCCAAGCACGAAAAAACCATTACAATCTTTCACAGTTGAAATATGTAATTAAAAATACAGCATTTTCTCTTTATTTTGTATTCTGTCTTCCCCAGATAGTCTCCAGTTCATTGAAGTAGGATGTTTCTGTTTTCTAACATAAGCTATTTGATGAGTAGACCATGACCATGGTTAGGACTAATTGGCAGGAAAGCAGATAGCTTTGAAAAACGGATAACCTGGAAGAAATGTCCCAAGCTAATAGACTATTAGGCAAGAGAAGATGCAGCAGAAGGAAATGAGAAAATCTAATGACCAATGAGTAGAGGAATAGTTGAAAAATATGTTTAAAATCTGACAAGAAGGGTGGGGTTGGGTGAACTGGTGGGAGAAAAATCTTATATTTTCAGCCAAAAAGAAAACTTTGAAGTTACCTTCAAAACCTGTTTCCAATATTTCCTTTTTTTAATTTATTATCAGCAAGTCTTGGTGGAAAAGAAACATGAACTTTTTAATTGTGAGAGAGTAAAATAGACAGCCTGATATCATTTGTACAAAGGATTACTGCAGTATAACACTGCTACAGGCAATAGTGAGGCTAATGTCTTTAAGCCAGATAAATCATGAAATGTTTATCTAACTTTCAAGACCCCCACAACTATCATTGTTTCTTTTTGTGATTTCTTTCTTACCATTCCTTTTCCTTAGATGTCCTGTTGATTTTTCAGGGTTGCCTTTAATGTTGTCCCAAAGGAAATAGCTGAAAGATCCAATATGGTTTCTTCTTTAGAAGCCAAGAACATTTTAGCTCTTTCAACATTTTTTGCATGGAAGCAGGAATAAATGATATGTGGAGACTGCTTCATATCACTGTTAACAATTTGACATTACTTTCCTGAAATACTTTATTTACCAGAGAATCAAGTTTTAAATAAAGATATATCTCTTTAAAAGGCTATTTATATGTGACATTCACTATTTGCCAACAGCTGTAGATTTTGAACCCTGGAACGTATTTAGATCATGCTACCAGAGCCGTAGGTATTATTTGGTTTCTCTAAGCTTGCTTTGCATCTGATTGGCAAAGTTCCAGTCTCTTTTCAAAAGCAGAAGCCCAATAAAAAAATGTAAAGAACACTTTTGATTTCACTTCTTTCTGATGTTCTAGGCAGTTACACACACTGGTGTAAAGAAACAGTTGAATAGATACAACACAAGAGTATGTTGGTGACAAAATAGGGAAGAAGTTTGTTTTCCTAATCAATCCCTCAGCAGCCAGTAATATACCCAGGGGACAGGTTCATTACATGTGAATTTGATCAAGCTGCTGTTAAAGTTGGATTCTGGACAAACTGATCTGCTTGTTGAGTGAACTGCTCAACATCAAAGAGAAGCTTACACATTATGCTGTTTTCTCAGCTCTGCCCAATCTCTTTGTTCACAGATATAACCTTATTTACATGTATTGAAACCCAAATGGGAAAATGAAATTGCCAGTAACAAAAAAGAAATGCCTTCCCTATTTAAAATGTGTAAAAATTTCGGGTTTATTTATTTTCTGGAATCTTATATTTATTATTCTAAATCTTGAAGTGCTAATTTCTTCTTTATTACTTTTTTTTTTCCCTCCTCTCATTTTACCAGCAGAATATTTGACTATTTGGACCTGGATAATGATCATTCCAAGACAGCCTAGACCACTGTGATGTTACCATGTTTCAGTAATAACTAGTCTAATATTAACAGATGTAATGGGCAGAGCACTGTTTGGTGAAAAATATATTGGAGAAACAAGACAAATCACTGCAACCTGAGTTTCATATTTGTAAAAGTAGACTTTTGCAAAGACCCAAGCTGCGTTGCTTTCACTGTGATAGGTGTGAGGTAGATGTATTCTGAAAGTTTAATGTTTTTACTGGCATTATAAAGATCTGTCTTTCTAGGACCCTAGTGATACAGTTCCTTATGTTGTAAATTTAGTCGTTGCTTGCTTATTGTCAAATTTCAGAACTTGTCCAGTCTTATAACCTTTCTTCAAAGGAGCTCTAGAAAGAGCAGAACGCTTTCAGTAGTTACTCACTTTACTTAAGTAGTTACTTATGCTTTTATTTTTCCTTGCAATGAGGACAAGTTGTCACCTGAATATACATAACAACCATGTTTTAGCTTACAGATTCAACCAAGGTAGCAACCCGGCTTTGCCTCTCCAAACCCTCAAGGTTGTGCTGAGGCTGGTTCTTAACATCGTATACTATCTGTAAGTGAAAGGACTTTGTGGATAGGAAATCTGGATTTTTGTAGTACCGTTGAAGTTAACTCTGAATAGAAATGCTTCACATGGCTTGTGTAGTGATTTTCTGGGCTCTTTTCTGATGGGAAAAGTGCTTCATTGTCTGCTTTAACATGGTTATTTCAGTTATGCAGCACTGCAGCACACTATTTTAACAAACTTGAGGCTTTAACAGTGGTTGTGCTGATGCTTGGTATGGCCCATCGCTGCTATAGGTGACTGTATAAGTAGAGAGAAGAAAGTAAATATTTGGTAGAAGACTTTGAAAACATTGCATGGGAATGAATTCTTCCACCTTAGGTTCTCAAAATAGTTTGCATTTATAAATGCACCTATATGGTACCTGCTATAGCCCTCACCTTTTCTGTTTTGTGGAGGATAAAAACTCAATGACCTAAGAGTGGCATGGCTATAAGCAAAATGATTTTGTTTGAAGAGCCAGGTTCACCTACAAAAAGGTAAAGGAATATAAGACTTTGTCTTTAGGTACACTGAAAGGACCTGAGCGATATAGTATTGAACCCATTTCAATTCTTCTCATTTCAGAGGAACAAGCACTAGAAATGTATGAGAAACACATAGAAAGTTAGGAAGCTGTTTCCACTTTAAACACTGATTCTTTAAGAATTAAGGGATTGATTCAATCCCTTGAATCATTCAATAGTCATTCAATAGAATTGTCATATTATTTTTACAAGAAATCACCAGAACTTATATACAATCTTTTAAAATCTCTTTGGGTGATTTGGCACGTAAATATCTTTTGAAATTCGGTGAGCTCCCAAGTGGTGAGTCCAAGTTTGCCTGAGACTAAAACTTGAAAAAAATGACAATTTTTTGACAAAAGCTGTCTTTTCTAACTTTAAAGGGAGATTTTTTTTTTGTCTTTTTTTCTGTTGGAAGTGTATATAACTGCACTATAATTAATTAGCTAAGAATGTACATATTAGCTAATAATAATGTAATAAAAATAGCTACCTTGAAATTCTCTTTGTTTGCAAACAGGAAAATTCTTAAAATCCCTGTGTACAGTTCCAGAGTACTTCCTAGATTTCAAAGTTTAGAGACCAATGTTTATATTAATAAATCCTAGCTAAACTGACGAATCCTTGTCCTTATCTCATTATGATGATTAAACCCTGTTTCTTATACATTTCATATACAACTTGGCATAGAGCTGCTCTGTCTCACTGTTGGCATCTTTGAAATGACTATGTCTGACTTACTATATGCTTTAACAGTCTTAGGAAATCAACCAACACATGGTGAAGTGGTTACTGTCACAGCCTAAAAATTAAATAGAGAAAGAAATCAAGGAAATAACCTTGCTTAAGCTGAAGGCTTTTTAATAAAATTGACCTTTCTGGTATTCACAAAATACCTCATTATTTTGCAATATATTGGGCAGTTACTGGCAAGTCACAATGCTCAATCCTTCATTTAGAAGTGCTGAACATCAAATGCTTGATTGACTCAATCCAAAAAACTGGATTTATATCTGAGGTGAAAATGAGTTCTTAAGTTTCCTAAGGCTGAATTCATTGCATACAGATTTCACTGCTTAGACTTAGCAGCTAGCACAGTATTCAGTAGCCCTATGTCTCTTCTATACATAAAAGAGAGAAATGCCTGGAGGGGTAATACAGATCTTGGGCAAGCTGTTTCAAGGCTCCTGTGTGGATAAAGATCCTAAGGGGACAACACACTGAAGATTGTGCGGCAGACAACACTGCCTGAAAATAAATCAAATTAAATTTATACTTTTCCACTATTACTTTCAAGTAAATCCTTCAAAAGTTTTTCACTGAAGTTTTCCATGGTTCAAGTCATTGCCCATTCATCACATTCCTTCAGATGACTTTTTACAGTTGGATCAGGATTTTCCTAGATGTGGAAATATCTGGTTGCTAGAAATACTTTGCTATACACATTCTCTTTGATATAGAGTTGACAGTAATCATATGTCACCATTCACTTCATTTAGTTTATTCTGCATATTGAAATGAGTATATAGGAGCCACTCTCTGAGCTTAGGTAGAACAGCCTGAAGACAGCTTCCACAGTCTCAGAATGTTTCTCCTTTTCAGCATTTTTTACTGTGCATGTGTCTATATGTATGTATAACACACAAGGGTATATATGTATATACACACACATGTTCATGTATATATAATCAGAATACCGATCAGAATGTCTAATTTCCCTGCATTAGGAGAATTCTGCCTTAGAACAGATTAGCAACTGTTTATGAAGGATTCCTCTGATTATATGAAGCAGTGGAAAAATGCAGTGAAACTGAATTGTTTGTTAGGAAATGGAAAGAGGACTTAAACTTATAAATTCCAGCTTGCTAAAATGCACCTGATGTCTAAAGAGCTTAGACTGAAATTATGTATTCCTGTAGCTAATTAAAACTGTAGATGGGACTTTTGCTATAGTTAGTAATACATAAGGCTTTATTTTTTATGCTTGCACGCTAGAGTTTGTCTAAATAGGTGAAATGCAGAATGATGAGCTTAGGCTATGATATCTGGCAGAAAAAATAGTGGCTAAATAGACTTAGCAATACCCGTGACAAAATTTGATGACTTTTCCATCTTACCCCATACCTCCAACATCGCAGACTAAATGTCATAGCAGAGTTTTTTGCTTCCCACTTACTTGACAGTTAATGTATCTAAGTAGAGGAGCTGGTTTTGCTGTTGTTCCAGTCAGCAAGAGTGGGCTCACATGCTGCAGGCAGAGAACAGAGCTGGTGGTGACCACTCTGCACATTACAAACCCAAGCAGAAAGTGAGAAAAGCAGTTAGTACCACAGGTAACAAATACAGGGAGACTTTTTGAGACATTTTTACTGAGCGTTAAAGGATTCAGGTTATGACACTTTAATTTTGGAGTTATTCTGCTATTCACGGACTCATAGAATGGTTTGGGTTGGAAGGGACCTTAAAGACCATTTAGTTCCAACCCCCCCTCCTGTGGGGAGGGACACTAGACCTGCTTGCTTAAAGCACCCCCCATCCAGCCTGACCCTGAACACGTCCAAGGATGGACACGATCCACAGCTTCTCTGGGCAACCAGTTACAGTGTCTCACCACCCTCACAGTAAAGAATTTTTTCCTAACATCTAAGCCTAAATCTCCCCTCTTTCAGTTTAAAAGCATTACCATTCATACTATTGCAAAACTCCATGATAAAACAGTCCTTCCCCATCTTTCCTGTAGGCTCCCTTGAAGTACTGGACAGGGCTATAAGGTCTCCCTGGAGTCTTCTCCAGGCTGAGCAACCCCAACTGTCTCAACTTGTCTTAATAGTAGAAGTGCTTATGGTCTGATCTAAGTATCATAGAATCATAGAATCATTTAGGTTGGAAAAGACCCGTGGCAACATCGAGTCTATAAAGTTCTCCCCTACACCATATCCCCCAACACCACATCTAAATGCTTCTTAAACACATCCAAGGATGATGATTCAACCACCTCCCTGGGCAGCCTATTCCAGGAGCTTGAAGCCATTCCCTCTTGTTCTATCACTAATTACCTAGGAGAAGAGACCAGCACCAACCTCTCTGCAACGTCCTTGCAAGTAGTTGTAGAGCGATGAGGTCACCCCTCAGTCTCCTCTTCCTCAAACTAAACAGTCCTAGATCCTTCAAATGCTCTTTGTATGATTTATTCTCCAGGCCCTTCACCAGCTTTGCTGCCCTCTTCTGCATTCGCGTCAACATCTCAATATCTCTCTTGTATTGAGATACCAAAAACTGGACACAATACCACAGGTGTGGCCTCACCAGTGCTGAGTACAGGGGAACAATCACCACCCTACTTCTGCTGGCCACGCAATACAAGCCAGGATGCTATTGGCTTTCTTGGCCACCTGGGTACACTGCTGGCTCATATTCAGCCACTTGTCAATTAGAACTCCCAAGTCCTTTTCTGCCAGGCAGCTTTCCAGCCACACTTCCCCAAGCCTGCACCGATGCATGGGGTTGTTGTGGCCCACATGCAGGACCTGGCACTTGGCCTTATTGAAGCTCATACCATTAACGTTGGCCCAATGATCCAATCTATCTATGTCTCTCTGTAAAGCCTCCCTATCCTCATGCAGATCAACACTCCCACTTAACTTGGTGTCATCTGCGAACTTCCTGATTATACACTCGATATCCCTATCAAGATCATCAATGAAGATGTTAAACAGAAATGGTCCCAACACTAAGTCCTGGGGAACACCACTCGTGACCGGCCGCCAGCTGGATTTAACTCCATTGAGCACCATTCTTTGGGACCGTCCAGACAGGCAGTGCTTGATCCAGCAGATTGTATGCTCATCCAGGCCATGTGCAACTAGTTTTTCCACTAGAATTCTATGGGGAACAGTGTTGAATGCTTTTTGAAAGTCCAGGTATATAATAGACCCTTTTCAGTGGTTGCCAGTGAGAGGACAAGGGGCAACAGGCATAAGTTGGAACATAGGAAGTTCCACTCAAATATGAGAAAAAATTACTTTACAGTGAGGGTGACGAAGCCCTGGAACAGGCTGCCCAGGGAGGTCCCCTTCTTTAGAGATATTCAAGACCCGCCTGGATGCAGTCCCGAGTAACATGCTCTAGCTATAGGCAATCCTGCTTTAGCAGGGGAGTTGGACTAGAGGATCTCTCTGGTTCCTTCCAACTCTAAAAAATTCAGTGAAA
Organism: Scolopax mira; assembly: GCA_004320125.1. Classification (NCBI taxonomy): domain Eukaryota; kingdom Metazoa; phylum Chordata; class Aves; order Charadriiformes; family Scolopacidae; genus Scolopax; species Scolopax mira. The sequence continues at coordinate 13,598 of BJBW01004584.1, read as the reverse complement.
TTCAATTCAGTGAAATATCCGCAGCCTTTCCCTCATCCAATAATCGGGTCATCTTCTCATAGAAGGAGATCAGGTTCATCTCCTGATGAGATGAACCTTTCCATTAGTGGAAACGATGCTGACTAGACCTGATTTCCTGGTTGCCCATTATATAGCTTGTGATGGCACTTAAGATGACCTGCTCCATGACCTTCCCTGGTATCAAGGTCAGACTGACAGGTCTATAGTTTCCTGGATCCTCCTTTTTGCCTTTCTTGTAGATGGGTGTTACATTTGCCACCCTCCAGTCCATTGGGACCTCCCCAGTTAGCCATGACTTCATGTAAATAATGGAAAGCAGTTTGGTGAGCACGTCTGCCAACTCTTTCATCACTCTTGGGTGTAGCCCATTTGGTCTCATAGATTTGTGTGCGTACAAATGGCGTAGCAGGTCACTCATCTCTTCCTCTTTAATTGTGATGGCTTCATTCTGCTTCCTCTTCCTGTCTCCTAGCTCATGAGACTGGGTGTCCAGGGAACAGCTAGTTCCACTGCTAAAGACTGAGGCAAAGTAGGCGTTGCACACTTCAGCCTTTTCCTTTTCACAGTGAACACCACTGCTGCTGTGAAATGAATTTCTAACCTTTGCTGTAACTTTTGCATAGAGCTGTATCACTCATGAACGAGTGAGGAAAATATTATTCCAGACCTATGTATATTGTGTACACTGGGTTGTTATAAGGTCATTTGTCATAGTTCAATAACAGGCTTGAAAGCTTTGGCCTCCTTCTGGCATCTTTCCATTTCTTGGAGCTACAAGTTGGCCTCCTACAATGTTTGGATACAAAGACAAATTGCTAAATTTTGGGGGGCACTTACCACCTGGGCTTTGGCAGGGTTACACCTTCATTTACTACTCAAAGATGAGTTATCATTAGTGGAATTAAATGCCATGAAAAATGCAAACACTTTCAAATTTGAGATTCAGATGAACATGAGTAAAATACGGAGTTATGCTTAGTGGTGAAAAATGAAAGTATTTGATGATGTCTCTGTGTCTGACAGTGATACAATAGATTTTATCCAAGAATGTGTAGTCTCAAGATGGCAGTGCTTGCTGTTTACTTTTTATTTTTCATCGTTCTTATTATCAATGCATGTTTTTGCAATTTAAAAATGCAAGTTTAACAACATGATTCTTCTTGTCTTATTTTGGCAAAACACTCCTTTTCTACTTCACTGATGAATTTGGCTAATTGCAAGGTTCTGTATATACATTCAAGCAGACATTTTTCTGACAATTTTCTACAATTTGAAAAAGTTGACAATAGTTGAAAGAAAAGAGAAGTCCTTGGTTGTTTTATGTTGTTTATTTCAAGATAGATCGAATTGGATCCTCCACATGCATCAGACTCTCTGCCTTCACACATTCAGTGTGATTCAATTACATTTAACAGGAAACTGACAACCAGTTTAGCCAAATCTGGACACTTTTAATAACCTCTAAGGACTTCTCCAAAAGGTTGCACATCTGCCATAGGTTCTATTCTATACCCACTTGTCCTGTGAAAACAAATATCTCCAATACCATGGGATACTCTGCTGGTGTTGGGTCACTATGTTTAGCAACTGAATTGAGATTTACTCCAGATGTAGAACAGATTAATTCATTCACATTGTGTGTTTGGTTCTCAAAGAAAGAAGACCTGAGGCACTGCGAATGAGAACTTAGAGACATTATTCTTAAGCTTAAAACATGATTTAAGAAGTCCTGCATTGGCAATAAACGGCTTTGCCTGAGTTTGTCTATTTATACCTTTCTGGTCCTCTACCCGTTAAGGATAGGTGGGGGTACCAGGATCTTCCATGGGGACTCCAAGGGAATTTTGAGTTGCAACAGCTGTGAGATCAAGGATGCAAGCCAGCGTGGAAATGAGCATTTTTACTTCCAGTCTGTCCTGGTCCCCATTTGCCTGGGGATAAAATACAGTGTATTTTGTTGGGATGACAAGCATCAAGTGCATTGAATACACCATGAGAAACTTCAAAATTATTCACCTTTTTTTTTTTTTAATTTTTAATAAGAGAAATATGGGGTTTTTTCCTAATAAATCCCCTGTAGCCAGTTCTGCAAGAGTCTCAGGGGGACAAAAGGTACATGACTTTTGTCATTCTCTGTTTTCTGGTTCCTAGTTATTTTCCTCTTCAGCCATACAGAATAGATTAAAAATATAATGGGAAGAGTCTGCTAAGAAGCAACTTAGCAGAAATGTTTATTATAAAACTTGTGCCTTGTGCATTTCTCTTTAAAGATCTGAAGAATTGTTTTATCAGTCTTGGAGCACCTCTCCTATGAAGACAGTCTGAGAGAGCTGAGGTTGTTCAGCCTTGAGAAGAGAAGGCTCCAGGGAGACCTTATAACAGCCTATCAATATCTGAAGGGACCCTACAGAAGAGCCGGAGAGAGACTCTTTGTCAGGAAGTATAGTGAAAGGACAAGGGGTAACAGTTTTAAACTGGAAGAAGGGAGATTTAGATTAGATACTAGAAGGAAATTCTTTACAGTGAGGGTGGTGAGACACTGGAACAGGTTGCCCAGGGAGGTCGTGGGTGCCCCATCCCTGGAGGTGTTCAAGGCCAGCCTGGATGAGGCTTTGAGCAATCTGTTCTAGTGGGAGATGTCCCTACCCATGGCAGGAGGATTGGAACTCAATCTCTAAGGTCCCTTACAACCAAATCACTCATGATTCTTTTTTTTTTTTTTTTGAGATTACCCTCAATATGCAGATACCAGGGATGTAATGTTTATGTATGTCTTCAATTCATTACATTTGTACCGATTTTATCTGAATATATTTTACACATGATGTAATTGTATTTCATTTGCTATTAGAAGCAAAAAAGCAGAAGTTTAATACTTTTATTTGTGAATGACAGGAAGAAAGATATATTTTATGTTAAATTATATTTCTTTTCCAAAGCAGTGGAACTTCAGAGTATAACAAGTATATCTTATTTTTTAAAAAAGCTGAAAAATTAAAATACCTTATTACTATCTCCCCTTGCATTGCCATAGTCATCTGTTGAGTTTAGGACAAAAACTTTCAATGCAAATTTCAATCTCTTTTCTCCAAGTATAAAATTACACTTTTCCAAAAAGTTACTTCATTTTGAAAAAAAAACAGCTTAGAAAAGAATAAATCAAAACTGGAGTACAAAACGTGACAACAGAAAGCTGAGTATGGCATCCAAAATTTAAAATTATGTATTTCAAAATGCAGGCATGCATGAAAACTAATGAAAAAGGCTTTTAGAAAGGTTGCCATTTTGTAAAGAGGCCTTCCTCAGTCTACAAATTAATCAGTATGAAGAATATCAACAAATCGGTTTTGGGGAATAAATATAAAAGGAGTGGCAGTAAAATTACATGACTATGCCCACAGATTTGCCCATGGTTTGTTAATGTTTCCCATCCACAGTGGGTACATGACAGGCTGCTTCCTCCAAGTGACAAAACTGCTACCTGAATCCTAACCATCCAGGTATGTCAGTTTCTGCAGGTAAAGTCTTTAGCCTCCCCAAATATTTTTACAGAGCACATGTCCTCAGCCACTGAACTATAAAGCTTTTTGCTTCTCACCAAAGTCCCATCAGGATTCACGAGAAGAGGCAGGAGAACATACACCTTGTTCTCCAGATGCAGTGAAGCCGGCCTCAGAGCACACTTAGCCCCTTTTTTTCTCCCCCCTCACTGCAGGATGACCAGGGTAAGGAAGAGGAGCTCTGCTTTTCCTCTGGTGCCTTGTAATTGAAGTACACCTCTGGGAGACAGGAGAACTAACTTCAAAGTCTTTCACTGCTCCATATTTACCACATTCCAGGAAAGTGCCAGGATTTTCTGGGCTGGAAGCCCTCTTAATTCTTCCTGTGCCATCTTTCACACTTTGCATAAAATTTTTAAATATGCATTTGAGCAGGGGCTGCCGTGAGAGTTTTGGGTTTGTTTTACCTGGGTGCTGCAGAGTCCTGGGCATGTTTCTCTCTGACTCTTGTTCTGTTTTCCTTTGTATTAAATGAGGCTATGCAAAGTGGGTGATCTTTCAGAGGAGAAGCTGTAAGACATCAATACCAAATATCTCCCAGACGGAATCCCACTAGACATGTGGACTCAAGTCCCTGCAAAGAAAGGATAACTATCCCCAGGCATTGGAGGAATCAATTGTTTCTGTGTTAAAACAAACAAGAAAAGCTTTCTGATACGATGAAATCTCTATTATTGATGGGAGGATACAATGCCTACATAGTAGAAAACTTGGATAATATAATTTTAAAGAAGACATCAAGTGTAAAACTAGAGCAAGACTTAACTGAACTTAACTGTGAGAAATCCAGTGCAGACATCTGCCTCTTTAGCTGAGTCATGGGAGTAAAACTGGGCTTATTTATATTCATCTAAGTTCTGGCCATGCCAGACTGATGGCTCTATCCAGAGCCATGAAGCATCTGCACTATTCTTTAACAAGTTTTGGGAGAAGTAAGGTTCCTCCATACATGAGCGGCTTGTGTCTTATTGCATTTTTTAACTCAAGCTCAGCACAAATCATTCAATTCTGTACTGAGTCTGGGGTCAGCAGATTCTGGAGCAGAATAGCTGTTCATGAAATATTAAAGCTATTTTGACCTAATCTTGTTTAGTATTGCGACAGTTTCAGTCTCTACATCCAGGACAGAGTTAATCCATCATTTGGGCAAGCAGATTACTGAGAACTGAAAGCTGACTGTGTGCAATCTGGGAACTACCGTGGAGGGTTAACAGATGCAATGGTACAATTGGAAGAAATGGCTATATGTGAAGAACAGTGGAGAGGGATAATGATGTTCACCTTCCCCAGTCTGTGTTCTTGTGAAGATGCTGTATAAATTTCTACCTGTAGCTTTTAGCACTACTTATTTAAGATGTAATCTGTCCTGTTTAAAAGACAGATTCCCTGAGACATTGAAAAACAAGTAGATCTCATTTCAGAAGAGAATGAACTAGAGACAAAGGAGGTTTTTTAGCTACTACTTTTCTTTGGCAGCCAGCTTGAAACAAGGAAAAAGGAGTTCGAAATTCTGCCCTTATCACTGCTCTGCTTGTTGACTGTTGTCATGCAGTTCATGCAAAAAGCTTTATTTGGTACAACCAAATCAAACCTTTTCTCTGACTTTTAAAAATTATTTTCTTTTTTTTCCAATGCCCATAAAATAAGATGATGTTAGGACAGTGATGTTGTTGTATAGGAGCAATTTTGCACTAATGCATAAATTTAAAGACACTAATTCTTGCTCAGTGATTTCCAGCTCAGGATGTGTGTGGTAGAATTCCCAGGTGCAAAGTTCATCTGTGGTTTCCTTAATAAAAATATGAGCTGCTGTTTATGAAGAGCAATTTCAGGGAACTCCTAGGTTGCAAGGCTGCAAGAACCCACATTCCTTTAAAATGCAGGGGAAAGTGGGTGCCTAAGTCCCTCAGGGTCTCTTGATCTAAGAGACTTAGGCACATATATCCTATTGATTCATCCCCCTTCCACCTCCTGGAAGCATAGACCTCTCCAGAGCTTAGTGTGCTGGTCATATAACCCTCCTTGAAAGAACGCTTATAGCAGCCAGATAAGGAATATTCCTTTGGCTCTGATTCAGATGGATTTGAAAAGTATGATTTTTCTTGGAAGAAAGCTGAATCCCTTAACTGTTTTCTCCTGCCACCACAGCACAACTACTGATTTACAGCAGCATGAGGTCTACTTTTCCATCTACATAATATTTGGGGAAAGCTTATGGCAACATAACGTGTAAATGAGTATAAGCAGAATGTGTTTGCTTTTCCTTCCTGCTTGTCTATGCAGAGATGATCTTGACAATATCTGTTTTGTGTTGAATGCTGCATGTCAAGGGTTCTTTACACTGTAGGTGACAGCTCCTATTTGCCTACTGGGAATAAGCTTCACGGTTTACACCATCTGGGGAAAAGAAAACCCAACAGATTCACTCCCTCCTGGAGTAAATCATGCACAGGAATTGGTACCATCACCTCCCTGAATGTTTACCAGAGGAAGCCAGCTTTAAAACCTGGATGACTCTCCTGAAAAATGGTACCAAGGAGATGCTGTGAATCAATGTATTTGGGTAGCCCAACCTTACCTCTTCCCTAGCTGGAACAGGAAGTTTTTTCCTGGACTGCTCTGAGGATTTTTCTGCTTTCCAGCCAGTCATATGTCTGGGCTTCCCAGAACAAGGTGTGGGTCACCATCTTGTCAAGTCAATTCTCTGCTTTTAAACCTTCCCCAATCATTTCTGTAATTACACATGTATATACATAGACCCATGGGTCAAAGAGATAAAGGAAATAGAAACAGCAACAACAACAACAAAAAGAGCTTCAAGATTAATTATTGTTCATTTCTTCATTTGGTTTGTGCATTTTTTGTGTTTGTTGGGTTTCTTTGTGTGTATATTTGGTTTTGGGTTTTTTCCCTCCAAATCTCTTCTACCTTTCTGCTATTGACCCATTTCTTTTCCTTTCCATGCCAGTGGTCAGGGACTGGGAATATGCTCTCCTGATCAGAGCAAACAGCTTTTGAATTTTTACATGCTTTCAATTTGAAACATTCCTAACTTTCACGGGAGGAGAATTATAAGGCTCCCTTTCAACTTCTTCTAATTTATTACTTTTTTCATGAAAGGATTAAATGCAATTGCCACAAGCCCAGTCTTGCATTCAGTATAACCTTCAAACCTCTATCAATTATAATGTGAATTATTGTGAATATAGTTTTCATGCAACACAGTTAGGTGGGCCTTTGGGAAAGCACTTGTGTACTTCACCATTATTCAATTTAACCATACAGTTAGTGAATATAAAACAGGGCCATCAGCATGAACGTTATTGGTTTTCATAGATATGTTGAAATCTGATGCAGCATAGATTGTTCTCCAGCATAAGTCTTTCTGCAATGAGTGATACCAAACAGATCCCCTGTATTAATTATTAATGTTATAGATATACTAAACTACATCCCAACAAACCATATGATAGGATAAACACATACCCTTAATTAAGCTTATTTTACTAATGGAAAAAATTAATATTGCTCTAGGTGGATTGTATCAGTAGTTAATTTCTCTCAGTCTTACACAGTAGCCATTTTCTACATGGAGCTTGGGTACCCTCAGTATCCAGCTCATACATGCATAGTTTTGTGTGCAAGAATGAAAAAAACAAAACCCCAGCCCCACAAAAAAATTACAAAATAAAACATAAAATCATTACGCTGCTGTGCTTTTTGTCAGTGTTCAAGACTGTAGACAATATCTCTTTTTTTCTCTCTCTCTCTCTTTTTTTTTTTTTTTTTTTTTTTTTTTTAGCTCAGACAATCTAAGTCCCTCTCAGGGACTTATGCACTCTCAGGCATATTTCTCAAACTTTCAATTACACTTCTACTTTTCTCTGAACCCTTTCTAGTTGTTTAAATCTGCTACTTATAGCACAGGCACTCTAACAAGACCCAGTATTCCCACAGTGGTAAACATGAGAAATACAGAGGTAATGCAAACTTCCCACTCACTTCCCTTGGCTTTCATTATATTCTTTTTTGATAGGCATGAATCAGACTAGGATCATGATCAACTACATACCCACAACAGTGACAGCCCTACATTTGCACAGTCACTGCATCCCAGGAAGCACTCACAGATTCTAAATGCATTGCCTGCATTTTTATTAGAATATTGTTGATATTAAAGACCATATTAATCAATTCTCTTCATTACTCTTCATTCTATTCTCACTCATGATTCACCATGTGAAAGTTGTGTTTTCAGGAGTATTGATAAAAATATTGGATGGCAATGTAGTCTGAACAAGAAAAAAAACTCTTTAGAAACACATTCACTTGATAATTCCCCATTTATGAGTATATCTGGAGACTTAACAGCTATCAGGGTTTTAATCTTCATAATATGTCACATGTTGATTTTATAATGCACTCTTTTCATAGAATGCTGTGTGATAACAGTCAAATACCTTACAATGTTTAAGTATATTGCATCATTTACCTTTATCAATGGGATGTGTAAGCTCATCGAAAGATAGTTTGACAGTTGTTTTTATAAACTCATGTTGACTGATTTTAATTAAATTACCCTACTTTAGATTTTGAGTAGTAAAGCTCCATATCAGCTATTCTACTATTTTGCCCTATATCAATGTCAAACTGTCAGGCATATAATTACCAGATTGTCCCACTTTCCCTTTTAAACTATTGGCACAGAATTCACTTTTTTTTCAATTATCTAGAATCCTATAATATGGCAAGATTCATGGAAACAACAACAAAAAATATTAAAAAATAAAACAAAACAAAATCAAACCACTAACAGCAATAATAATAATAATAAATATTTTTTTTTAAATGACCATTATTCATAGATTCCCTCACTTTCCTCTTTTAAAACTCCGGAACTTTATCCTGACCTGAACCTAAATTAACACTTCTAAATTGCCTTCTGCCTGTAGGTAGTCTTGGACTGGAAAGTGTCACTTATGCTATTACTACATCATTTTAAACAGCTATTAAGATTTTTCTTTAATGAAATATACAATTAATTTTGCCAATTCACATCCCAACACAGGAGGTCTAAGACATGTAATAAATGTTTTTTTGCCTATAAAACCATCACAGTTTTTTTGTGATCAGAAAAAAGTAAACCCAGGTACCCCTAATAATACTTTTAACATACGACCTGGATCTAAGCTGTAGGTCAAATACAATTCCCAGTGTACACTGCCGCTGTCATCAATTTTTCACCCAGATAGTCTGAAGCCATTGAAATGCACTCTTCCCTTCCTGCCTGTAGAAAACCATGTTTCTTTCCACAGAAAACACTGCTTGGCTTGCAGGGAAGTGATGCACACCCAGTTCTCACCAAAAAACGTGCAACTGGCACATGATTCACATGTGTACTCTTCCTGGGAAAATGGGAAAGACCCATTGGCTTCTTTGTTTAATGAGCTAAAAAGCAACCAAATGAATAGACTGCAGTTCATATGCATGAGAGGTGTACCAAGAACAAGACTTCAGCAGGCTTCAGGCATGGCATTTCTCCAACTTACTGTGAAGATATACTGTGTAGGCAGTCCTACCTGAGCTAGCTGGCAATGCCAGGGAGAAGTTTATCTCACTCTAGCTAGCCGAGTCATAATGGTCAAATGAACTGCACCCTGGAACACTTTGTTTCTCTCCTTGGGTGAAAAGGATGACCTCTGTTGTGCAAATGTACCTTGCAGATGTCTACAATTACTTTGGATTATTCCAGTTTGGCTCAATTCCAACACTGTCAGACATTTCTTGGGTGAGCACTGGTCAGTATATGATACTTATAGAAAACACAGATGCTGGCACTGTTGCTACCAATTTTGTACTTACAAACAAAGAATCATTTTAGATCTTGCAAGGACAGGCTGGATGGATGGGCTGAGACCAACGGAATGAGGTTCAATAAGGGTCCTGCACTTGGATCACAACAACCCCCTGCAGCGCTACAGGCTTGGGGCAGAGTGGCTGTAGAGCAGCCTGTCAGAAAAGGACCTGGGGGTGTTGGTCGACTGTTGGCTGAACATGAGCCAGCAGTGTGCCCAGGTGGTCAAGAAGCCTGGGCATCCTAGCCTGTATCAAGAACAGTGTGGTGAGTAGGACCTGAGAGGTGATCGTCCCCCTGTACTCGGCACTGGTGAGACCCCAACTCGAGTACTGTGTCCAGTTTTGGGTCCCCTACCACAAAAAAGGCATTGAGGTTCTGGAGCAAGTCCAGAGAAGGGCAATGAAACTGGTGAGGGGTCTGGAGCACAAGCCTTATGAGGAGAGGCTGAGGGAGCTGGGGTTGTTCAGTTTGGGGAAGAGGAGACTGAGGGGAGACCTTCTCTCTCTCTACAACTACCTGAAGGGAGGCTGTAGAGAGGTGGGTGTTGCTCTCTTCTCCCAGGTCACAGATGATAGGACAAGGGATAATGGCTTCAAGTTGTGCCAGGGGAGGTTCAGGTTAGATATTAGGAAATATTTCTTTCCTGAAAGGGTTGTCAGGCATTGGAATGGGCTGCCGAGGGAGGTGGTTGAGACACCATCCCTGTAGGAATTCAAGACTCAAGTTGACACGGTGCTTGGGGATATAGATTAGTGTTGGGTTGGTGTTGTTTCGGGTGTGGTGTGGGGTTTGTGTGGTTTTTGTTTTGGTTTTTTTTGGGGAGGAGGGTGGGGTGGTTTCTTTTTCACTGGTTGGACTAGATGATCTTAAAAGTTTACTTCCAACCTAGATGATTCTGTGATTTCATGTGAATACATGAAATTGCCTGTCCATAATAACTTCCCATCCACATGAGGATGTCTCTTTTTATGGCTTGAGCAACTTTTTCTGAGGGGAAGAATGTGCAATGCAAGTGGTATCAGAAACTCCTATGCTTACATTTTCTGTAGGTTTACTTTAGGTTTATCTCCACTCCTCTTACTGAGGTTTTGCATCACTCTCTGATGGCTGTTCATCTGCAGTATAGAACAAGCTCCAAGCTTTGGATTTTAGGTTCATATTTAACAGCAAGGCACTCAAAAATTGTGCACAGCTATGTACTAGAAGGTATCTAATTTAGATTTGTCCCATATTCTTCAGAAGAAAAGAGAATCAATCATATATATTCAATGATTTCCATAAGATTTTTCTTTACCATTTAGTGCTTTGTTGTTTTATTTAAAGCTTTATGAACACCTCATGAATCTGAGATGCTTTTATTTACTGAAGTGATATTGTGAAAATTAAGGTTTGCAAATACTTGCAGCCTTCATGTTTTGAAAATTACATCAGTCTTTTTCTAAAAAGAAACAGGTCTGCAAATGATCTCATGTGTAAAATTAAAACAATGATTAAACTTTTCAAGTGAGTCTTGTTCATTCAAAAAATATTTGTACAACCCCTATTCAAAAACTTGCTTTGTTTTTTTTTAAGTTATCTAAAAATCATGCTTGATTCCTGGTATGCATATTTATTTGACAGTCACATTTCTAGTCTCACCTGCCTGCACAGGATTTTTCTTTATACTCTCTTTCAGACCTTTCTGTGAAAAAAGCTAATGACTTGTCTGTCTTTGTTCATTGAAAGAACTTTTGTTAGCTAACTCTGCAGAGGAAGGAAGTGTTTTCTAGTAATTGAGGACCGGATCCAAATCTAGCTAAAATGAAGTGTAGAGCTGGTTCAGGAATTTTTTGGTGGAACGTTTTCATCAGGAAATTCCAATTCGTTAACGCTTTTCAAAGAAGCATGCTGGTTTTGATAAAACCTTCATTAAGAAAATCTTCTTATATGCAGTGCACAATTTTTTGGTCAAAACCAGAAACAGACATTCTTGAATCCAAGTTACCCAGATGCCAGTGGCTAGAGCAAACACCCCTTCTTTGCAAGAACCAGATTCAAATTCTTCCGTTGCAGCAGACGTGGAAATTCAAGATCAAATTTCTCTCATCCTTCAGGAAGGCATACAGGTTTTTGGCTATTTATTATTCCTTACTTTCCTTCCAATGTGAACCAGTTCATGTCCAACATCTTTAATTTCTTGTGAGAAAGAACCACAGCTTGACTTTGCTCCAGAAGAGAGGGTCTTTCCTTGGTATCTGGCTCACATTCTAGTTTCAATACTTGCAGGCAGATCCACAACCTACCAGATCCAAGTCTAGATTCTGCTTAGATACAGAGCTAATACTGTGACTTTTTTACATTTTTATTTGAAAATTGTTTTAATTTCCTCATTTTTAGTGTATAAAATCACATCAAAAGGAAAAAGCTTCCTGTAAAAGATTCCCTCTCTATTGTTTTCTGGTTTGTCTATCAATCAATAACTCACTATCATTTTTAGAAAGATTTGAAGGAGAAGACTTTAGAAAACCAGAAGTTCTCTGAGAATAATTTAGCAATGGAAGATTTACAGTTCCTAGGAAGGAAATGCAAAATAAGCATCAAGTGTGGGAGGAAAAGAGCACAGAGAAGGAATGTACAGATAGACCACATAGGTAATTAGGTTAACAGGACCACTTATGCAGTGTAGGAAATAAGTCTCTATATGACAAAATGTGTTGGAAGAGGCAGAGAATTTTTAATTACATAAAACCTCTGATTTTCCTGATAAAATTTCAATTTTAAAGATATTAGTTCACCAAACAAGTAATTTTCTGGTAAAGATTTCATGGAACCCTCTCCACTTCCCTCACCACTCCTACAAGATAAGAGTCTCCACCCTGTAAACTTGTAGGCTTAGAAGACATGTTTTAACATGCTTCTACCATCTCAGAAGTCTGCCTATCAAAGGCTCCCTTTTGCAATTGACATCTGCTAGAAGTTTCAGGTGTACCCTAAGACATGTTTCATGGAAGTGCAGATGAGTGGGATTTACTCACAAAAGCTGGGCACAAGCCTTAGCATAATTTAGAGCTCGTTGGGAACACTGGGCTTTTGTTCAAACATTAAGCTTTACCTCTTTAAAATATGTCTGTTTTCTTTACTCCTTGTGAAAAGGGGCAACTTCTCTTCTGAAGTATCTTCAACACAGCACAGAGAGAGGAATGCATATTTCTCTATTGTATCTGCTTCAAAGAGTCTCATTAAACTTATGAAGTTACAATGTTGAGTCTACAACATAATGGCAAGATGCCTTGTAATTCTGCCTTAAAATTAAGCTCTCACTCAACAGATTCTCCCAGCCCTTAAGGGCTGTGCTCAGGAAAGCCTTAACAACCCAGAGAGTAAAGCAGGTCTGTGTGCAGCATTAAAGTGGAGTGAAGGAGCTTAACATAAAGCCAAGGTAAAACAAAATAGATGAGAAACTGGCAGATGACCGAAGGGCTGAAACACTGCTTTTGGGAACCCTCAGGTCTTTCTTACTATCTTTTGAATCTCTGGTGATCAATGTTTTTTTGGCTCCTGTCTTTTCTGATGGCAGTTTGGTGGGAGACAGTTTCAGATGAACCAAGCCCATATGCAGTGTTTAGGCCAGATTTAGATTCAGTGTATTTAAGCCAATTTGCACCAGTCCAGCACATGGCCTGAATGACCTCCAAGTCAATAAATCCAAAATTTATATGAAGCTTTTTCTTAAACTTGCCAATTCTCTCTATATTGAAGTTAAAAATTCAGTTTTCTTACTCATTTACTTAGTTTGAATTCCCTCGAGATGAAGGGCTGGGTGTTTTGATTATTGCAAAATCCTTTCCTCTGGCCTCCAGATCCATTCAGAGCACTGCACATTCTTGCTGTGCTTTTGCTATATAACGTTTCCCTTTTGCCCTGTAACTGGCTCTCCCTTCTCTATCAAGTGTAACAGAAGCTGCTTGTCTTCAATTTTAAGGTCTTTTCCAGGTTTCCAGGTTTCCTTGTCTTTCATTACCTAAATGTTAACTCTGTGCCTGTCTAGTGTGGTTTTGTTTAGGTTTTTTTCACTACTTGCTCACTTTCGGACAAGGAACTTAAAGTTTCTTCTTATTTTGGAAGTAAGTGGAGTTCAGGATTCATAGAATCACAGAATCACAGAATCTTCTAGGTTGGAA